>VSMD01132092.1:0-138794 GCA_008750895.1 Mirza zaza
AATAAACAATAGAAGTGACTTGCAGTCTCCAATCTCACAGGCCTAATCAGCTTCACAATATAATATCATTAAAACTTGCATGCTAATTATAGCTAAGTGTTCCATACAAATAGAAGCTATTTCTTCCAGAAGATAGACTTTCTTCCAAAAGCTTAAGTCCTACTATTCATGTAAAGAGACACACAATGTTTAAATCACCTAAAAAGAAAAATGAGGAAACTTCAATAAAAATTGTTCAGGAAAGATTTTGTGTTCATTTAAAATTATAAAAAGTCTAGGTTTCTTTATTGGAAAGATTCAGTCCCTCAGCGAAAGCAAGCCAATTAGACTTAACCTGCTGATTAAGTCTACTTGTTGGCCAAATGCTAAACTGCCCAATTAGATCTGAATAAAACAAACGTTCATCATATTTGGGGTTAAACAAATATTGATAGCATTAAATCCTAGAGTGGCCCTTTTGAAATGTTTCTTAATTAATCCTGGGGGGAGGTTCACATGAACAGTGAAATATTGGGCATGTTTGATGTGGACACCAAACTGGCCTTCTCCAAGATCAATAATAAACACTATAAATCCAATGATCAATTGCCAACAGTCAAATGAAAAGAATGGCTAAAATAAATGTTGTGTATGAATGAATTACTAGAGCAGCACCTCATTTATTTTATATTTAGAGCTCTCCTGGTTAGATGCCGCCTTAAACTGGGGTTGGAAATTTCTAGTCATGGCAGCTCATACAGCAAGGCCAATGGTTTGTTGTATGATCATATTTTACTGCCTTCCTGGAAAAAAATACTAAAAAGATCGAATAACCCACTGGGAAAGCTCAGCTAGCAAGAGATTTTAAATTAATAAACATTTCTGGATGCAACCTGTTTTTGTGAAAGGAAAATTACTCTCAAAGAGAAGAATGGGGCAGGGCATGGTGGCTCATGCCTGTAATCCTAGCATTCTGAGAGGCAGCGGCAGAAGGATCATCTGAACAAGAGAAAGATCCCGTCTCTACCAAAAATAGAAAAAAGTAGGCGGACATGGTGGTGTGTGCCTATAGTCCCAGCTACTGAGGAGGCCGAGGTAGGAGGATGGCTTGAGCCCAGGAGTTTGAGGGTGTGGTAAGTGAGCTATGATGATGCCACTACACTCTAGCCCAGGTGACAGAGTGAGATTCTGTCTCAAAAAAAAAAAAAAAAGAAGAAGAAGAAGAATGAAACTAAGTAAATAATATATTTTTAACAGCAGAAAGAGTTTAGACCAAAAAATGAATTTCAGGTCAGATTCCATCCCATTGCATTTCGCTCAATTTTGTTCCATTCCTTCCCATGCCCGCAGTCTAAGAAGAAATACTACATATGGATGCTGCTGCTTTCAGATGCATCCTGCTTGGCCAGTGAGACATAAATTGTGATTGCTCCCAGATTTCATTCCATGTCTCGGGCAAGAGAGAAAAGTAATGGAGAAGAAAAAGAAAACAAGAGGAGAGAAGGAAAAAAAAGCCAATGGTGATAAGAAAGGGAATTTCAGAAGTCTGGTTAATAATAAAGGCTCTGCTCAGTTTTGATTACTGGGTGGATTCAAATCTCCTCCATCTCTGTCTTTTGCTTTCTTTGTCTTCCTTCCAGAAGAGTTCAAATTCTCTGACTTACGAATTTATGGCTTTAAAAATAACTAATTCATAAACTCCTCACCAGGGTGAAGACCATTAGATTTTCTGACTTTTTAAAACCCATCACTACTACAACAAATGCAACTAAGTATCAAGTCCATGCCTCTCATGAACTAGTCCCATCACAGTGATTCATTTGTTACAAAAGCACATAGAAAATTTCTCATGAAATGGTTCTTGGGATTCACTTATTTTCCCCTTCCGTCTAACTATTACCTACTCTGCCAACCTCTCCCACACACTTTCTTACTGGAAATCTCTCTTCATCACTTACAGAAGGCTTACCTAGGTATTTTTTTCACCTTAACTTTCCCTTAACAAGTTCCAGTTGTGAGACTTGGAATTTCACTATTTTTTCCTCTCTCTCATATGCTATTGCTCCTTAATTTTTTTTTTAATTAAAAAAATCATCCAAAAGTTGAAAATAAGGCACAATGTCATGTGGGGGCCAAGAATCATCCAAGACTTCCTATGGGAATATGCTTTGTTCAACTCACTGATTACTTTTGATAAAATATTCCAAATTAGTGAGGATACATGCCAGTTCATAGATTTTTATTCAATAGAGACACAAATAATTTATATCCAGGAGAAATGATAATTCCAAAAGCTTTGCTTAATTGTCCTGTAGGACATTAGCTACTTTTATAACATATTTAACCTAGCAATCTTGTCTTAGTATTTATTTATTATCTAGCTCCTCAAATATTCTTCAAACTGGTTCTATCACCTTACTGGTTCTCTCCCTTATGAATGAGTTCAGCAAAATCTTTGACACGTGTTCATTGTGGATTTGTGTTAAAATCACAGTTTTAACTTTTTGAACATTACACTTTGGCTAATCAGCTTTATATACAGTCATGTGTACCTTAACATAGGGGATACTTCTGTGAAATATGTCTTTAGGTGATTTTGTCATTGTGTGAACATCATAAAGTGTACTTACACACACCTAGATGGTATTACCTACTACACACCTAGGCTGTAGGCTACAAACCTGTACAGCATGTAACTGCACTGAATACTGTAGGCAATTTTAACACAATGGTAATTATTTCTGTATCTGAATATATCTAAACATAGAAAAGGTACAGGAAAAATAGAGCATAAAAGATAAAAACTTCCCATGAATGGAACTTGTAGGACTAGAAGTAGCTCTGAGGGAGTCAGTGCATGAGTGGTGAGTGACTGTGAAGGCCTGGGATATTATTCCATACTGCCATAGATTTTATATGCATTGTACACTTAGGCTACGTTAATTTATAAAAAAATTATTTCTTCAGTAATAAATTAATCCCAGCTTACTGTAAATTTTTAATTTGTAAATTTTTAAATTTATAAAAGTTTTTGGCTTTTTGGTAACAACACAGATTAAAACATAAACACATTGTATGCCATAAATTTTTTTCTTTATGTTCTTATTCTATAAGCTTTTTTGGTAATTTTAACATTTTTAATTTTTTTCTTTTTACTTTCTAAATTTTTGTTAAAAACTAAGACATAAACACACATATTAGCCTAGGCCTACACCAGGTCAGAATCATTAACATCACTGTCTTCCACCTCCACCTCTTGTCCCACTAGAAGGTCTTAAAGGGCAATAACACCCATGGAGCTGTCATCTCCTATGACAACAATGCATTCTTCTAGAACACCTCCTGAAGGACCTATCTGAGGCTGTTTTACAGTTAACTTTCATTTTTTTTTGTAAGCAGAAGCAGTATGCTCTGAAATAATGATAAAAAGTATAATATAGTAAATATATACTTATAATGTAGTCATTTATTATCAAGTATTATGTACTGTGCATAATTGTATGCACTATGTTTTTACACACCTGGCAGTGCACTAGGTTCATTTACACTGGTATTACCAAAGACATATGGTAAGTAATGCCTTGTGTTACAAGCTTACAAGGACAGAAATTTTTCAGTTCCATTATAATTTAATGGGACCACCATCATAGACTGAAATGTCATTATGTGGTTCATGACTGTACTTCTATTACTTATCATATTATTTAATTAAGTCAGTTTAATTTTCAATTATACTGTGAAATTTTCAGAATCCGAGCCTTTCATTTCTATATCCAAAGCACCCAGCATGAGTGCCTGGCGCTTACTAGGTGCTCAATAAATGTCATCTGTAGGTTGCTGAATTCAATTTCATGACTATACACTCATAATAAGTCAATAAGAGCACTGTCACCTCCATTTTCCCCCAGAGGCTTCCATTTGTCTCTGGTTTGGCATCTGTGTGACTAAACAAGATTTATTAAAATCCATTCCACATAACATAAATTAGATCATAGCTTGTCTCATGCGGTATTTCACGTATATGTACATCTTAAGCTTTCTTAGGACATGTGGGCAGATTTTAATTTTGTCCCCTAAATTTAATAAAATGAATATATATATATATACACATATATATATTAATATCTCCACTTTAGTCAAAAGTAGGAAAATTAGCTTAGAGAAAGGTAAGAAGCAACCTATCACCATCCAATGGTTTCCATAGATTCTACCTGCATAAAAGCTGTTAATTCAATAATAAAATTTAAACATGCTTTTTAGTGTATAAAGTTGCTGAAGAATTTTATTTTATTTTTTTCTGAAAATAGGCTCTTTTTCTGGGACAGAGGCCAACAATTTATAGTACTGAATATGTAACTGGAACAAAAAAAAAAAAGAAAGAAAGAAAGAAGGAAAGAAAAAAACAGGCATTGATAGCAGTAACCAAAACAAGCTTCAAATATTGTTAGGGAATTTCTGTCATTTCAAAATAAATCCAAGTCTACGATATCCATTTCGTTTCCCTAAAAATGCCATAGTTAATGAGATTTCAAAAACTTTGTTTGATCAGTTTCTCATATCCCCTTACCATACACAGTTCTTAGAAAGGATTTTTGTTGGCCATAACATGTATTTTATTTTTCAATTGGTTTAAACTCCTATAACAGCCAAAAGTTTTCAGTAATAAGAGCAAAATTCATTTTTTCCAGTCTGGTAGCTACAACACAATTAGAACCTTTAACCTTTTTTATTATTCCCTAACTACTAGATTGCAGATATAAAATAATACTTTATTTTTGATACTAATTATATACTTTAGACTTGCACAGTAACTTTACATTCCATGTATTCCACATCAAATTCCTATGATCTCAGGCTGTTTAATTCAATAATATAATAGCTCAAGAACTCTTGAACAAGGCAATGTGTTTTCAAAAAAGTATGAATAGATTCCCCAGACATTCTAAATTTCACTGTTAAAAAAAATCTTGAGTCTAAAACAGCATCAATTTATAAATTTTTAAACACAATATAAGAGTATATTAAGAACTATGAAAAACTTAATATAAAGTAGATAAATAAAACACTAATAAAGAAAAAAAAACATAAGATTTACTTTGGTGTTAATTGTTAAAAAATCTCTTTAATTCACTTTTTACCAGAATTTGCAAATTCTTCCTTCCCAATATACTAACAAATACCTAACTGATGTTCAGCTAGTTGTCATTGTTGGCTACTTGACAATAGGAAGCCATTCAGGAATTGAGCAAGGAAAAATGTAGTCTCTATATTTTTAAATGGATGCCATAAGCCCAAGCATAAAACTCATGTGTGCAAGTCATTTTCTTAGGCTCCCACTTATCTTTTATTGACTGTTGACTCACAGTTCCAGGTATCAAGTCTCCCATTCCATAGCACATAGAAGCACCAAGTCATAGAGGCAAGCAAGAAAGAGTCTGTATATTATACAATTCTGGGATCAAACTTGCCTATTTCAATATCGGAACTATGCAAAAGTAACTTAGCTTCTTACTCCAGTAAATACATGCTCTTGTAAAATATAACTGTAAACAAATTGAAAGGGCTTGTTTATTAATACCAATAGCTTGATCATCAACATTTGCTTTAAATCTCTGTCTTCACTGTGTCCACCAGTCCTAAGCATAATCTCTACCCAATCCCAGCCACTTCCTTACAAGACCCACTTTAAAATCACCCAGTCCATACCCTACCCTATAAATGTCTACCTAGTCCTATTTTGAAATACTACCAATACTATCAAGGTGATGATCTCCCATTCTATAATCTCCCAGATCTGTTTGATCAACAGATTTTTCTTGTGGCCTTCTAGGAGATTGACAGTCCAAATGTAACCACAGAAGCAGTTCAATCATGTTCAACCTTGCCAGTAAAAAAGGTAATAAAATGATGCCAGGTTTTCAGTTGCAAGGTTGCAAGTCATATAATGTGACTGTGCTCAGATGAACCAAATGTGCCAGATTTATGACCCCAGAGCCAGCCAGAAAGAAAAAGTCAACCACATGCAGAGCCCACGTGCTTGGATTAGGGAAAATTCACCAAATTAATAAGGAAGAGGTGCTCTGTTAAGAAGGAAAGCACTGTTAAGAAGGAGAGCACTGAAAGAGGTGCTCTGTTAAGAAGGAAAGCACCAAATTAAGAAGGAAGCACTGCCTCTTTGCATGACCCAATCATATCATGTCTCATTGCATTTTCCTACTTTCCTCTCATTGTTAATTTTTGCCTATAAACCTGCCCCAAGACCCGAGTTTCAGAGATATATTTGGGTGTTCCTTCCTGTCTCCTTATTGGTCAACCAAGCAATAAAGCTTTTCTTTTCTCAAAGCCGGTGCCATAGTATTGGCTTCTATGTGCATTGGGCAGCAAGTCCATTGCTCAGTAACACAAAACGAATGCTAATAATAACAAGAAGAAGTAGCAACCACTGGGAGAGGAAACGTGTAAAACTTTACAAATCAAACACAGGAACTTAAAAGTGCGTAACAGTCCAGGTCAATAATATACCTCTTAATTTCAATAAACTCTCAGAATGTTCTTATATTAGAATACAGGATAAAAATGAAGTTTGTAATAATAAATAACTGAATTACTAATGTAATCTTAAATCATGTTCAATATAATCTATTTAAGAAGACAAGGAAATGCTTAATATATTTTGCAGAGGGTTCTATCCAAATTAAATAATATTTCTAAGGTTTTAGCAGATATCCAAAGCACTCTGGAAAACTAGACTGTCCAGAATGATATATTCCCAGGGACTCTGGTTAGCTGAGGTTCCACTGTATTGTAATCACTCAATTATCAGCTTCTGAATTGCTAAGGAATATTGTGCTTTGGCCCTCAATGGTTCATAGTTCAAGGAATTCATGTTTGACAATTGTGGGTAAGTTCATGAGCTTGAGCTTTGGATTAGGACCGATCTAAATTCTATCTCTAGCTCTACAATTTTCTGGGCTTGTGACCCAGTAAGTTAAACTGCTCTGACCTTCAGTTTCTTTGTTTAAAAATAAACCAAAAAAGATAATTATACCAGCCTCATAGAACCACTGTGATAATTACAGTGTAGAGCACTTAGCACCTTGTTTGTTAGATGAATGAAGGAACTAATTAACACATATGCTCTCAGGTGCTACTTTAAGTATTTAATATGTATTAACTCATCTAACTCTGAACATTGTGCTTGAGGTAGGAGCTATTAATATTCCCAGTCTACAGATGAGAAAACTGAGGCTCCCCGTATTAAATAATTTGCTGAAATAGGACAGTTAGCAAATGGGAATGGAAATCCAGGCAGTTTACAGTCCTGTTCTTTTCCAAGTGTGTTGCTAAGCAACAAATGATGAAACAAAAAGGAACATTCTCAAGCAGGAAGTATAGAAAACAAACAAACAAAACACATAAGGCAATGAAAATTTCAAGGATCACTTTGGATTTCAACATCCACTAAGAGTTATTAATGATTCTAGCTGGCACACTTTGATTTTATTTTATGATGAAAAGTCTTGGAAATAGTTAATGGGATCTGTACTGCTTACAAATTTTTTAAACTGAGGGAAAAACTTAATCTTGATCGATTACCTCTTAAGTTGGCGAATCCCACTCCTTTGCCTCACAAGGCACAGAGAGATAAACCACATAAATAGGTTAAAATGGTACATTGAAAGTTTTGTTAATGAACTCATTTCCTGCCAGTTGAAGAGATATTTTAAAATAAATGTTCCTCCAAGTTGGTACTAACCAAATGGGAGTATGATTAAAAATAAAGCACTGTCAGTTTTCTATATGTCATATTAAGGAAAATTCACCTGTGAGTGATACATGATGGGGGACAGTGAGATGTATATAATTTGAAGATAAGTTTATTTCTGAGAATAAAATTACATGACATGAACCTAAAATAAATGGCATTAGCCCTTGATAAAAATAATTTTACAAATCCACCCTAAATTATAGCCTTTGCTTAGATGGCTAAATAATTTGAAGTAATATTCAACTGCTAATTATAGTAACTAGTCTGAGCATGTAGGTTAGTCAGTACTCTTTTCACTAAACAGGAATAAAGATTGTGGTATTCAGCATTAAAAAAAGGAGTCTAGAGAGTGAGATTGTGTTGGTTTTCTATAGTTAGTTTTCTATAGTTTCTGTCCCCGGGGAAAGAATGACCACATCCATAGTTGCAGGCATCCAACCTGGTCAAAGACCCATTGCTACAGTGCAGGTGGCAACCTCCACAAGCATAACTGGTTATGCTAGTGTCCATCGCCTTACAAATAGTATAAAATGACTCCTTGCAGTACAGTTAACCTTATCATCATTTAATCATAAGTTAGCTTTGCTCATAGATTTAACAATGGGGAAATAATACGTTATCTTAGAGATCCAACGTTGCTGAGCCTGCTGAGTAGCCACATTTCTTACTATAGATCAGCAAATTAATCTTCTGAACTATAGACCAGGGGTCAGGAAACTTTGTAAAAGGACAGATAGTAAGTATTGTAGGCTCATCAGTCATTTGGTCTTAATCACAATGATTCCATTTTGCTGTCATAGTGCAAAAGCAGCCATGGATAATACATAAATGAATGGTCATGACTATCTTCCAATGAAACTTTATTTACAAAAATAGACAATGGGCCAGATTTAGCCCATGGGCTGTTATTTTACCAAACCTACTACAAACAATCACGATCTTATGACTTACTATTGGAGGTCATAGGGGCCTCACAAAGATGTCCTTGTCCAACTCCAAGAACCTATAAATATGTTATCTTCTATGGATAAGGGCCTATAGGGAAAGAGGGAGGTAGGAGAGTCAAATGTAGGAAGCGATGTCATGAAGAAAGCAGAAGTTGGAATGAAGTGGCTGTGAGCCAAGGAATGCAGGCAGCTTCTAGAAGCAGAAAAAAGCAACTAACAGATTTTCCCCTAGAACCTCCTGAAGGAACACAGCCCTGCTGACATTTTGATTTTATCCCTGTAAGCCCTGTTTTGGATTTCTGAATTCCAGATCTCTAAATTAATGAATTTGTGTGTTTGTAAGCCACTAAGTTTGAAGTAATTTGTTACAGCAGCAGAAGGAAGCTAATATACTTGGGTTAACATGAATTTGACCAAGCCTTTTCAAACCTGGAATGTGGGTAGAATTTTACTATCTGCTTTGTTAAGCTGGAACTATGTTTCTGGAGTCCCAGCCCTGTATGGTTTCCAAGTTATATTTGAAAGGCAGAGGTAAAGAAGCAGCTATTACAATCTGAAGGGCATAATGGTTAGATGATGCTGTTGTAAACCAGCACAGAGGGGCCAGGGAATCCCAAGCTATTGTCACTCTTCTCCGCCAAGTCCCGAGCCTGTTCACCCACCATTGCTCCAGGCCAACAGCCACAGATGCTTAGTGGTGGCCCTACAGGGGTAGCCCAGCTTCCCATTAGATTCCTACAAACTTTCCCTTCTCTGTCCTATTTTGATGCCTGGACATGCCTGGCTTATTAGAATAACTGGTCTGTGACTCCTCTGAGCTTCCAACTTCCCCTTTATATCTTCATTTTCCCACCTCCTTGCATGTGGTTTAAGTTCTAATTCCTATAATAAATCCCTTACACAAAAATTTATTATGGTTCTGTTTCCATAATTGAATTGACTAATAATTGAATCCAAATACAGAATACTTTAACAAAAGCAAGAGCCTACAGAGCCAAGCAGAGAATATGCTGACCACACGACCACATGACACGATGGTACGACACAGACCCTGGTAAGCAGCTGGCCTCTGTAGGTGGCATCCTTCTCTTGTGACTCTGTGGCTGCTGCAGTGTGTTCACAAGTTTGCAAAGAAGAGGCATTGGGTGTATGAGGCAAGAGGAATCTGGGTTCAATTCCTACTTTACAAGTGATCTGGGGCAAGTTGCTGAGTCCTTCTGATGATGTTTTTATATCCAAAAAGTGAAGGAGTGAGTAGTAGAATATTCACAAATATTTGGTACCTTTTCCCTGAGGGAGGATTATACTTCCTTGTTTCTCTGTCCTGTTAAATGTAGGTAGGGCCATATGACTTGTAATAGTTTATGAAATGTAAAGGTAAGTGATGTGTAGAAGCTTTAAGAATCACTTACCCTTTTCCACTTCTGTGATGAGCAACAGTTCTAGAAAGAGGAGGCTCTGTAAGTTGGGTACCAGAATGAAGGTGATATGTAGTAGAGCTGTAGCTATCTGTATGGACATATGGCTTGGGTGGGAACTCAGTCTTTGTGGCTATAAGCCACTGAAATGTCGAAGTCACTTGTTATGTCAGCATGACTTGGGCTATCCTTAGTGATACAGGATTGAACTAGAATGTTCCTTCTACATGATCTCTAACACTAGGGTTTGTAATGAACTTAGAGATCGGTCTTTTTAATTAGCAATAAGTATGCAGTGTCATTGTTTAAATTGCTTATGGATACACATGAAACAGAAGCCTAGTGTATCTTCTCAAAATTAATTCACAGAAATATATGCAATAAAATAATCTTTACATTAGCCCTTTGTTCACCTGGCACCTAAAATTGTATATATTACATCTCAAATGACTGAATCTTGAAATAAACAGACTGAATTGACAGAGTTAGTTAGGGCTACACAGACACCATTTATGCACCCTTCTTACAAAACATTAGCTAATTATTTTTCCTTTCTACTGTCTTCTTAATATAACTGCCTCAGTTTTGAGCTGAGAAATTCATACTTGGAGCTTATCAACCTCAAACAGTAGCAATTTGGAAACATTAATTAACTGTGTGGTAGGTAGTTACATTTTTTAAGTTGTTACCTGGAAGTTTCTTGATTTAAAAATTTGAAATAGTAGCTTGATGTCTAAGAACCAATCCCTTAAAATTGAAAAATAGCAGGTTAGTGCTCATTTGTTTTTTTCTTTTAAGCTTGTCACTTGGAAAATAAAGATGAAGAAAAGAAGATAAGACCAGAGGAAAAGAGGTAGAGAAAGAAATGTTAGTAAAATACCATTGAGAACAAGGACATTATGCACAAATCGGACTTTCCCAAACCTGTGCAATGAATGAGTCCTCTCTGAAGTTGCTGTAACAACTTTTCATTTTACACCAAAGTCCTCCATTAAGGATTATAGGGGACACAATTTGTTTTATGGGCTTTTTGTTGTTGTTGTTTTCTGCCTCCTCATCCTGAAATGCTCAGCAGTGCCAAATGTACTGCAATTTTATTGAGCGGCTTGTTGTAAAACAATACACTCCATGTTTATTCAGTGAGAGTTTGCACTGGGGAACATTTAAGACTGAGGTTTCCTAGCTGAGGAATGAATGAAGACATGACATTATCATTTATCTAACTTCATCACTTTCGAGCAAATGAAAACATGGCAGCGTTTCAATGGCAGGGAATCCATTTTGAAGTGAAATATTGCAAGTGGTTAAAGAAATAGACCTTTGTCTGTTACATGCAGCCTGATTTTGATCATATGACTTTTACCCTTTTTTGGAAACCCCAGATGATTCCCAATGTCTTTCCAACTCAGAATTAAAATTCCATTCCCTGCCCCCTCTTGCCTAAATGCCTTCTGTTCTCACAGTGTAAACAAACATCCTTCCCTGTCTAGGAAAATCTGCATCCCATCACTTCAGAATAGTTGTCAAGTCTTGATACCAAACACAGGAAGCTTTTGTAGATTAAACTTTTGTTTATTAATCCCACATTTATTCTACAGATATTTACTGAATGCTTGTTACATGTGAGGCAATGTGCTCAGTTGTGGATATAATGGTCAGTACGATAGGCCTTTTGCCTTCTCTCTTATGAACTAGGCAAGAAGAAGAAAATATTCAAATAATCATACAAATATAACTGTAAAATTCCTCCCTGAGGAAGAGAAGACAGAGCTGAGATCCAAAGGATAAAGGAGGCAGATAACCCAGATGAAGGAAGAAGGAAGATCTCTCTAAACACAGAGGATGAATATTCATAGGGCATTGAGCAGGTGGGAGGGGGGAGGAGGGGCTGGGTAAATTCACACCTAATGGGTATGGCGCATGATGTCTGGTGGTTGGGTCAAGCTACCCATGTAGCTCAGATCTGGGTGGTGCAAAGGCAATAATATATGTAACCAAAGCATCTGTTCCCCATAATATTTTGAAATTAAAAAAATAAAAATAAATAAATAAACACAGAGAATGGTATATGCAAAGGTCTGGTGGCATATGCAAAGAAATCACAACATAAAATGTTTAAAATATAAACAAGATGAAAAACAATAAAGCTTTATTCTTTTACATTCATTCTTACATTTGCCTCCATCCTTTGATTTATGTGTTCATTGTTTCTGGAGAATCTATAATACCATGTTAGGCATTCATGCTAATTTATCATAAGTTAAATTAATATGATCCCAATAAAAATACCAGCAAGGTCCAAATGTCTGTGCCCATGGAGCTCACGGAAATCACGGACTAGTGTGACAAGTAAATCACCAGTGGGGGTGGAGCAAGAATAGTGCTACACACGAGCTGCTACAAGAGGCTGTGGGGACACAGGGACATCTAAATCTTATGGGGGGGCTAAAACCACCAGTCAGAGGAGACCTGTCCTAGCAGAAGTGTTCCTTAAGCTGAGTTGTAATGGGCTAGTGAAGAGGGTGGAGGGATAAGAAAGGTAAGCTTGGCAGAGGGAATAGTACCTGCTACGTCATAAAAGCATCGATGACCTTCTTGGACATTCCAGGTAGTGAAAAATGTGTATATGAGAGTGGCAGCAGATGAGACCAAGAGTGTGTCCAAGGTCCTCTGTGAAGGGCCTAAGGCAATGGTTCCCAAATTTCCGCAGTCCACATTGCCCTTAGCCTCTCTATTATATTTTCCCTGCTGCCTGTAAGGCAAAAGAAGTGCCTCAGGGTTTCTTTTCTTAAGTAGTAAAATCCAATCAACTCGGTAAGTATTTATTTGCTAACCACTCAGTAGCCATCTGAAAAAGTCACACAGGTAAATTTACAAGAAAAATAATACTTTTATTTCACTTTTAAATAGCCATGATTATTTCCTAATGGTATGGTGCACCCTGTTGCCCTGTACAGCTCCTCAAACCTTGGAACCAGATTGGACCCTGTCGCCCACACTTCCTGTTCAACATGGATTGTCACACTCCTTGTTTTTTATCTCAGAAACAGTCAAAAACCCACCTTGAAAATATATGGCACCATAGAAAGGAATGTTATATAATCTATTAATAATTTTGAAACTGTGAATAACATTGAAACTAATAGTTCACACATTGTCCAACAGATACCAAGGACCTGTATTTTTTTCAATGTTACAGTATCCTGCCCTACCCCTAGCAGTTTGGATGGAGGTCTGGGTACCTTGGAATATAGTCTGAGAAGCACAGGGTAAGGTAATTGGGCTTCATCCTGAAAACTATGGGAGCTCCTAAGGCCTCTAACTGGAGAGAAGGGATGTATGCTATGATCAGATGTGTATGTGTTAAAGATCTCTCTGGCAAGATGTGTAAAACATTGAAACAAAATTTTTAAAAACCTTAAAACTTAAGGGGACTTGGAAGCACACAATGGAATTTTCCATCAGGCAGTTGGCTATTCAGTTATGGAGATTGAGACGTCTTAGCTAGAGCTATGATTTTGGAATTAGGGACAGCCACCGAAAGCCCCCATGCCACCAAAATGTTAGGGTTTGGCTAATCGTGCTACGGAAAGGCACTGTTGTCCTAGAAGAGCAGATGGTGAACACAGGAAATCACAGAGGACTTAAGCCACAGGTGGCCACAAAGACTGCTGAGAAGTAATGGCCAAGTAGGACGGAAGGAAAGAGGAAGAGTGTAGTGTCCTGGAGGCTGAAAGAGGCAAGCATCTTAAAGGAATGGTCTCAGGTGTCAAGGACTGAACTCAAGTCAGACAAGCATAAAGAAAGGAGGAGAGAACTGCATGAGGATCATGCCAGGAAAGTCACAGAGAAGCAGCCCTGAGAAGAGAGCTTAGGGAGGACATAACAAGGTGGCCTAGGAGCAGTGTGAGATGGACTGACCTCAAGTTCTGACTCTGCCTAGAGTCCAGAGTGACCTTAAATCCTTCTATGTATAAACAAGAGAGGAACAGTATGTGAGGTTCCCAGAGGGTGATGTGAGGTTTCCAGAGGATGATGCTTAAAGTCCTTTCAGTAGCCTGCAGACTTGGCTTAGGGTTCCAAATAGCACATTGGTTAAAAAATGAAAGTCTGTCAAAGCTCATCTATTGTCATATACAGGCAGGGCTCTACGGAGAAATGGAGATGAACCAAATGAAGCTTCTGTCCTTCAGGGTTTTGCAGTCTGGGAGGGCAGTTATCATATAACTGCTATTAACATGTAAAGTAGAAAGTGGCAGATACCAACAGAAAGTTCAATTTATCTATATCTCTCCTGTGCCTTACATTTGTTAAAAAAAAATAAAATAAATTCTTCTTTGTGCAGTTTATAACTCTTCTATAAAACTCTTCACAGCAAGTCTCTTGAATGACAATAACTCTCCATGTGATGTTCCCAGTGACCCAATATAAAGATGACTTTCATGCCAACCCTCCATGTAACAGCATGGATTCCTGAATACAGTTTAGATTCTACAGACCTTTCCAGTTTTATGTGATCTTACAACAATCCTCTGATACATGCAGCACAAGGGTTATGTTATTTTATTCTTTTTTGTGATGTAATTCACATATCATAAAACTTACCACTTAAAAGTATACAAATCAGTGTTTTTTAGTATATTCACAAAGTCATGAAATCATCATCACTATATAATTCCAGAACATTTTCATCACCCCAGAAAGATACCCCATTAGCAGTCATTCCCTAATTCACCCCATCTTCTATTCCCAGCCTCTACCAACCACTAATCTACTCTCTGTATCTAGGGATTTCCCATTCTGGATGTTCCAGATAAACAAAATCAGAAAATGTGGCCTTTTGTTCCTAGCTTATTTCACTTGGCATAATATCCATGTTCTACCATGTATCAGTACTTCATTCTTTTTATTGGTGAATAATATTCCATTGTATGGATAAATCACATTTTGTTTATTCATTCATCAGTTGATAGACATTTGGGTTGTTTCCACTTTTGGGGTATTATGAATAATACTGGTATGAACATTAGTGTACAAGTTTATGTGTGGACATATGTTTTTAACTTTCTTGAGTATATAGGAGTGGAATTGTTGGGGCGTAAGGTAATTAATTCTATGTTTAACTTTCTGAGGAACTGCCAAGCTGTTTTCTATAGTGACTGTACCATTTTACATAATTGCTGTGATGTATAAAGTTCCCAGTTTTTTACATTCTCACCAATATTTGTTATTTTCCATTGATTTAATTAAGGAAATATATATATATATATATATATGTATATATATATTTTTTTTTTCTGGTTATCCTTATTTCACAGTTAAAAAAAAAATTTAAAAAGATGGGTCTACACAGCAATTAATTAGAAAGGCCAGGCCATTATTTTTCAAGTTCTGAAACCAGCTTTCTTTCTGTGATACCAAAAAGCCATTTTGAAACCACATCAACATCCAGGTGTCATAAAGGCATAGAACACTGTCCTTGGGTGTGATAACTTAAAGAAGGAAAGTGTTGTGGACATACAACACACATACACCCACATTCGCACTCACGTGTGTGCACCCTACTCATTATATTAGTGGTTTAATGATATACTCAGCAGAAGACCAATGGATGAATAGGAAGCTTTCAAAGAGGTTGAACTTAAATTACAGTAATAGTTTTGACACTGAGAGGTGATGATTCATTAGTATTCAAGGTATATGTTTCTTGTAATTCTTCAGACAATTCAGGATGTGATTCTAGCCTGTGGTTCACTAGATCTTGTTAGCTTTACTCATGCCATCACATGTTGGTTATTTTAGAAAGAGGCACAGTCTTGGCAAAAGCTGACATACCCAATTCTTCAAACTGCTTCTCAATTTGTCCCATAGCACACTATCTTTAAATTTGCTCATAGAAAAATACATATCCAGATGCTTTTCAATTTATGACGGGGCTATGTCCTGATAATCCCATTGTAACTGAGGGGTGGGAAACCTGAAGCCTTCTGATTTCAAGACTGCTCTTTTTTAAGCACCAAACATGGCAAGAAAAGCTTCATCTTCCTCTGCTGCACTTCTTTCAATAAAAGGATTTGTTCTATAAAATTTGAATTCAGTCAAAAGGCTGCACTTAAGGACCCAGGAGACCTCATGTGACCTCAAGGCCGTAAGTTCCCCACCCCTCGGTAACTTATTGAATACTGTACTACTGAAAGTGAAAAACAGAATGATTATATGGATACTCAAAGTATGGTTTCTACCAAATGCATATCATTTTCATACCACCATAACACTGAAAAATCTAAGTCAGGGACCATTTGTATGTGAAACTTGGATATAAATTGATTATTATTTAAGCCAAATTTGTCAAAATTGGAAATGCTGTCCCATAAGTTATGTGATTAGAACAATAAAATGGCCCCCAAAAGTGCCTTGCCCCTGAATTAGTCCCTGACATTTTTTTAATGGAAATAATCTAAACACATTTTGAGCGGCATAACAGCATCCCCCCCTCACTTATCATAGGAAATGAGTAAATATATTTTCTTATTTAAAGCAAGAGAGGGGTATTGATGTGATTATGTCGTAAGCTTTATGTTAAACCAAGATTTGTAATCTGGAAGAAATCAACTATCAAACTCACACGAACACAGCTGAGATTGAATTTTGAGAATGTATTTCACCCCCCATTTAAATCAAAGCAGTATAATGTGTAAAATAAATGAAAGCAAGAAATAAATATGGAATTATCCTTTTGAGATGCTAATTCTCCATGTTTCATATGAACAGTAACATGGTGAATAGTTAACATCTCGGAGTTATCAACAGCAAGACTGTAATATATTTTGGTGATAATGTCATTGGTATACAATATTATGGAGCGTTCTGTTGATCTTGAATTTGAAATTACTCCCATAAGTAATGACTTAGAGTATTCAAATGTGTGCAAATAAACAAGTAGACTAATTAGAAATATTGGCAAACGTGTGCTTAATTTGTATCTTTTGGCTGATACATTAAATTTTGGGTAATGTAGATAAAGAAACATTTGCAGAGTATGCCAAACCTTTACCACCATTTAAAAGAAAGAAAGTTTTTAATTACCCATATTTTTTTTTAGAAACTGTTATCCTGGGATTGAGTTAGGCAAAATTACCAAGAGTAAAATCAGATGCTGAGATCTTTTAGCAGAGAAAAGATGTTGGGATTCCTTTCTCTAGGAATGCTATGCTTTTTGACCAAACCATAATTTCTGGAATGATGCACATGGAGTGGTGAGAGGGGAAGGAAATGTCTAGTTAGCCGTAGAAACTGGAGCAATCTGAGGAGCAGTGGGGCACCAAACCAAGTAAATGGCACAAAGCCTTCCACATCTCCAGATCTGAACTAAGCAGCTGAAAACCTTCCCTTCGTATCCCCACTTCCTAGGTACAAAAACAATCGCATATGAAATTACCAGACCGTGCTTTGGTGTTACCATTAAACGAGCAATAGTATGACCACATTACTACTGTTAGTACGCCTTTTAGCCCAATATTTATAGCATGAACAAGATTTCTTAAGTCTAGACAATCAGCAAAATAATACATCATCAAGCCCCGATTTGTAGCATTTGTTGATTTATTCATGTAAATATTCTCACCATGGCGAATTTCATTCTACCTACATGATGTCACTGAATATGGAATTAGGAAGGATGCATGTAAACTTACCCTTGTATAGAATGGCCACTATACAGGTACCATAGACAGAAATAAACCCAAGAGCATAAATAGTAGTGGGAAGTCTAAGATCAAGGTGGTTCTGCTAGATTTTTTTTCCTCTGGGAAGGCTCTCTTCCTGGCTCCTCATAGGAAGCTATCTACTAGCTGTATCCTCACAGGGCAGAGAGAGTGAGCGGAAACAAACTCTCTGGTCTTCTTATAAAGGCACTAATCCCATCTTTAGGGGGCCCTACCCCTCATCACCCCACCCAAACCTAATTACCCCCCAAAGTCCCCATCTCTATATACCATTACATTTGAGGTTAAGCCTTCAATATATGAATTTCAGGGGGACAATTCAGCCCAAAGAACTCACCTATCACCCAGCTACAATAATCATTTACTGATACATGTCATCCTGTTTTGCACAAAAAATATAATATTTTTGTTGCATTATTTCAGAATATTCAACTCTTCTACAGAAGAAAAGAAAAACAAATGGGCTGTATGAAACTCATGTGTTAAGTATTAATAATAACTAAGCATATAGGTTTTGAGATATAGGCAGAATTTATAAAATGTGTTAAATACAGTACTAAGTTAATAACCTCTAAGATATGCCATGTGATATATATATATATAAAAGATGGAAGAAACAAGAGTGTTATCTCTAAATAAAAAGGGATGGTAGGACCAAGTCATAGCGTGGATCATGAATCATGTCACCTCTAGGTTGACAGCAATGTCATCCCTAAATTAACCTCCAATTGGTGATACCCATTATAATCTCATTTGGCCCTGCGTCCTCTCTGACATAGAAATACAGGACAGGTAAAACCCACTGCCGTTCACCAACTAACTGATGTGCCACTAGCCCAGTGCGTTGGCCCTATGTCTGTCTGATAGACCAAGTGTGTGTTGCTGGCGCACGGTACTTGCATCTGCCATGCTTCTTTGCTCAGACCTCAACTCTGGTCCTCATCATCATTGAGAAGGCTGAGATAGTAGAGAGACATGGCACATGAGCACAGAGTAACCAGGAGGGAGGCAGGAATCATTCAACCTGTCACCTAGCCTAAGTGAGTTAACCTGAGTTAACCAAATCCTTTTTCCCCTGACTTCTTTCTCCTTGATTCAATAAACTATGTATGTCATGCCTCTTAGTTTAGTCTATAAGCTTTTCTGTTGTATAATCTCTGGGATAGCTTACCTGCTAGTATACTCACAGCAAGGAAATTTCCAGAACATGAGCTCAGAAGAAATGGAGAGACTGCACTAAAGTTACTCAGTTCATATAGGCTAAAATCTAAGTGGTTAATATACTGCTGAACTTAATCCATAATTGTAAATACAACACTATATCACTTTGATTAGACACCAAATAAAGTATTTCACCTTTTGCACATTTTGCACATTTTAGAAGTGTGTGTTATGTGTGTATAAAGCAAACAAAGAAAAGATATCTAGGGTGGGGCTTGAACCCAATGTGTGACACGTTTTCCATTAAAAAAGAAATCCTCTTTGCAACTCCATTGAATTGTACATAAATAAGTGGAGAGAGAGCTTTCTTGCCACTGACAGATTTATTTTTATTTAAAAAATTTTATTGGTTTTATTTGTTTTTGCTCCTTTGGTCTCTCAGTTCAACAGCTTAAGAATAGCTTAGATTCTACACATTGAAATTGCTCTCCTAAAAAAATAAATCTGAACATTTGTAAGAAAAAATGTACAGTTTAAAGCCATTGCCTTTGCTCTAGACTATTAACCCTCTAGATATATGCCAAAATTGCCCAGTTGTTCAAACCTAATAGCAGGCTCGGGACTTTGTGGTCCGTGTTTTGAATTGACTATTTCCTCATGATACAGTGATCTAATAATGCTGCTCCGGTCAGGGAAAAATAAAGCACTCAAGATGAAAGCTTGCATTGCAAATCTGTTTACAGTTTATATACAAATTTCCCTGTAATATACTTTCTTTGACGGTGTGCTGGGCCAGTATTTCCTCTGGGGTACATTGTTGTAGAAACCAGTAATGATTTTCCTGGGAATGTTTCCTAGCCTGATAAAAAAAACTGAAAATAATTAAGTTGACAAACCTAGCCAAATTAAGATGGTTTATACTTTCATTTTAAATATAGTTTTCTTGGTCTTTGCTAGTAGATTTATATTTGGAGAATATATAAGTGACTAAAAATAATTTTTCAAACTATAGACGAGATGAAGCAAAAAGTTTCACTTTTACAGAAAGAATTGATCATAGTTATATTGTAAGATTTTCGAAGAAAATATAAGATAAAGCATTTCCCAAATCATTAAAATAAGACATAATTTGAGAGAATCCTTATATTGTAATAAAATCAAAGGTAATTTTCTAACCAAATTGCTCATCTCTACTATGTATCTTCTAAGTGAGGAACAATTTTACATACATCCAACCTTGGGTGGCCAACTCTTCTGTAATTTGCATGATGAATCAAAGTTTAGTATTAGGAGATCTTAAAAAAAAATTAAGTAAGGTGACACAATATTGTGACACTATTTCTCTACTAGCTAAGCATTACATTCACTTTCCTAACTAGATGTATTCTATAGGTTATAACACTAGTCACATTAATTAACATCCTATAACATCTATATCACACTATACTTAAATCAAAGAAGCAAAGAATTTGGATGCCTGAGTTCAAGAATAAAATCTTTGAGCCATCTGTGTTTAGCATACTGAATGCAGCTTGCCCTATTACAAACTCAGTTTAACTAAGTCAATGGTTCTCAACTTTATCAGGCCCTTTTTATAACAAATATTTTTTTTTTTTGTAAAGCCCTCTTGCTGTGCTGAAATGACATCTATAAATATTAAAACTCACCCACATACATGAAGCAGAAAGTGTCACTGTCCCATCCATATCTGCCCAGGATTCATCATTCTAGTACATGCCCACCCACAGCATTTTCCAGCAAACACCCTTGACATCACTCTCTGCCTGTGGGCTTTCTCGCAGCCTGCACAGGGGGCAGATTAAAAACATGCAGAGGAGTTCATGCCCCGGAGCAGTCCTCAGACAACTGATGGAAGTGCAAGATGAACATCCCAGCTCTCCTCCTCTCTCAGACAGGACAACTCCTAGGCATGTTCTGCGTGGTCCCTCGGAATTCCCCAGCAGAACTGAGTGAGTCCCAGTTGTCCACAGTGATAACTTCCTTGCTAACACCTCCCACCCTTCTTGGCTGCCTTTCCTTCCCTTTCTCACCTCCCCACTTCTCTGCCACTGCTTCCTAAATAAAGTACTTGCACACAAAACCAGGGCTCAGGGTCTGCTTCCAGGGAAAGCCAAATTAAGACAACACATCAATTTTTTTAAAAAAATCAATATAGTGCCATAAGTGTAATATCAAAGAGATATAAAAGGAAAGTAATTATAGTAAAATTCTACTTTCAACATGTAAAGGCTCAGGCATGACTATAATAGAGCATGCAATGAAATTGTCAGATATTTGCTTCTCTATGTAGAATCATCATGAAAAAACATCTACAAATGCAAACTCAAATCAGCTGTGACAGTACATACTGGGGACTCAACTGACTCAGGGGCATGGCCCTCTGTAGCATGATTTTCTCATGCATTCTTGGTAAAGTTCTAAGCAAAGTACAAGCTTCCCTTAATTTTCAGGGTAGTTCAGGAAACAGTGAAAAGAAACAAATTTTTTTGTTTTGTTTTGATGTATCCTATTGTTTATAAATACATTTTCACTTATATGACTGTATGGCAAAACACTGAAAACACTGCTTGGGAGGAGGGACCTATAGTGTTATAGGTCAGAGGAGGGACAGTTTTTAAATGTGCGCTTGGCCAGCTCACGTGTTGCAGTGTCCCTGTCCCTGCCTATAGAAGGCTAAGGGCAACCCCCAGTTGCTGTCATTACCCCAAACCACCCTCACAAACTGCTCTCTTGAGGGCAGTACTGCCCTCACTGAGAACCACTGGTTTAGGAAATTAAAAAAAAAAAAAAAGCACATAACAACAGAGAAAAAAAAGGAAAAGCAATGACTATAGCCACTGGATTTAGACTAGTTTAAATTCCACCTCCATATTTTGCTTGAGATAAGACTTGACTTTGCTTGTCTATATAGGCCTATATAGACCTATAACACTAAAGGTCATTGTCACAACCCACAGCAGACATGGAGTTAGGAAAGTGAGCGCAATGCTTAGCGAGTACAGAAATAGTCTCACAAATACATGTCACTTGGCTCGGGCTCATATTCCTCATCTGTAAAATGGAAGCAGCTACACTCTCTAACTCGGAATTGTTTTGAGGATTAAATGAGTAAAACATAGTGCCTGGTACAGAATGAGACTTCAAAAATATTAACTATTGCTATTAATATGTTTAACGGCTAAATGATCGATCTCATCCCTCTAACTCAAATTGTCTCTCTGGTGTGGTCACCAGAAGGCACAAATTGTGCACTATCTGACAATATGGGTTTGGGGGTATAACTACTTGTTTCCCAGGTATAAAATCTGTGAATTTGCCATCATTTCATGTTCTTCCTCCTCTTTAATCCCTGCTGCCTGTCATCCCTGCTGCCTGTCCTTGGTTACTTGTCATTTCCAATAATAATGACCTGATGAGAGTATTATTACAAACAGATTCTATACCCCCATGCCCAATTAGGAGAGCTTTTAAAGGGTGAGTGTAGGGGGAAAAAAGGGAGAGAAAAAGTCTTGGTTTAGCATTTTCCCTCATTGGCTAAATCAAAGAAACACAGGCAGCTAGCTAGAGAATTTGACTAACAAATGAGATGTGTATAGGAATGTACTGTTGTAAACTGTAAAGTGAAGCACAAATGTAAAAATGCTTTCATTCTTATTATTTATTAATAGTATTGTTAGTCACACAGCTGTTAACAACAAAACCAGGAAAGACAGAAATTTAGCATCATCCTTTATAAATGAAACAGCTGAGAACCAAGACTAGGTGTTGCCTAAAAAGAAACTGGAAAAGATCAATCTGAGGGCTCTGCAGAAGAGGGTCCTTTGAGATGAAGAGCTGACTGGGAAATGATGACATCAAGTTAGGCAGAGGAGCAGAAATTAAAGGGTCAGCTTTTTAAGGCTGCAGAAATCTTCTTGAATAGGGGACTGCATTGATTGATGTGGCCTGTAATGGAAACTCAGATAATGAAATAAAACCAACATTTAAGAATTTCAGGCTGAGAACTCATTGCCATGGCAACTCTCTCAGAAGGGAACTTGTATAAGAAAATAAGATTCACTTGACTACGCCTTAAAATGAAAACCTACACTACAGTGAAGCAACTAAATGCAGAATTCCAAAATCGCCTATTGCCACAATGCCTAGAGGTAGCACCGAAGTTGCAGGTCCATCATCTTTTCCATTAGAAGCTATTACTTCTCAATATCTATGACTCATGGAGGGAATATCATTTAACTTTGGGGGATCTCTATTGGCATCGAATGGTTCCTGCCAGTGAACATTTATATTTTTTTTTCTATTCAATAAATCATCTAGCATGATGCTGATAGAAATTACAGTAGCACACACCATTGAAACAAACTGCCAAATTTTAATCTGCCCATTATAACATAAAACCACCAAATTCATATGTAAATTATTAAACTTCATGAGAAAAATAATTTTTAACCTAAGTAAAATCTTGTTTATATTCAGATTATGATCACTTTTAATGAAACATTTATTTTATTACATGTCACTTGAATGTCAAACTGGGTGCACTGTATTTCATCAGTGAAAGGGGTTTTCTTGAATACTTAATGTCACTGAAAAATGTGAATCTGTGCCTTTTAACTGATGCGGAGAGAAGAAATTACTGTGATCCTTTTTGAATCCATGCCATTCAAAAAGGCATGGATTAGCTTCCTATAAATGAGCCTGATGGTAGAAGAATTTGACATAGAGGAATTTAAGACTGTATTGTATAATGGGGAAAAATAGAGGTCGGGAATAACTTATAATAATCCTTATGAAACACTTCTATGCTCACAAACAAAAAGAAAAAGACAGTATGATATATAAGATAATGTCTATATCCTCCTCTACACCAGTCCTTAGTGATAATGGATACAGGATCATTAATTTTCATTTACCATCTGTTGCTCCATAGGAATTTTTCCCCTCTGTCTTCACTTTCATACTCACTCCTGAGTTTTCAGCAAGATTTTCACCAATATCCACAATTTCCATTTGTATGTTTTATATACTATACAGTCAAAAGAATATTGTGTAAATATGTAGTTTTAATTTTCTTAGGACATACTATTGGTCTAGAAATCAAAATAATTCAGATGCTGGATTTCACCAGTCTGACTATTCATTATTCTCTGGTCACATGCATTCGAATACTGTGGTTCTAAGACCTGGGTCTTTTTTTTCTTTTTTTTTGACATGTACCTTTATCTTTTCTAACATTTTACAGAGGTAATCTGCACCTTCCTTGATTTTCTTTTAACATTTTTTTCCTATCCCAATTTTCAAATCATTCTATTTCTAATTATCCTCCCCATGGTGCCTTACATTTTGCCTATCTTGGAATCAACAATCTCAACGTTGTCAAGGATATATGTAAATATCAATTTGCATATCTTTTATTGCCTAAGGGAAATTCATGGTTAACGAAAAATAACTGAATTTCATTTGGAGTAAGTTAGAAGGAATAAGGAACTTGCACAAACTATGTCTAGGAGGCATGAAAGATTAGTTATATTTTTTTCATTTGAAACTATTTATGATAAGATTAGAAGGAGAATCATTATTAAAATCCTAAATTTAAATATTTCTTCATACTAATAAGGCTTCACTAAATAATCATTCATAGAAGAGAAATGATAGTGTAAAATGAGCCGTTAGATTTATTGACTTATTTTTCTCTTTTACTATCTAAAAAAAATGTGTAGAAAATAAAACTGTCTCAATGAATGGATAAAAGAAGGAAATATAATAAAATTTTCTTCCTAAATTAATAAAAGGTATAATATTTTTTCATAGTAAAAAGATTTATACATAACACACCCAACACGCAAATCAGTATCTTATTTCTAGATAATTATGTGTGACTATAACATTTCCCTGTTTTTTGATTAAAAATAATCCCCTCTTGGCAAAACTGGGAGGTGAGTGAAATTTATGTATCCCCCACTCTGTTTTCTGTTTCCCTCTGTCTCCCTTCAGACCTTCTTCTAATTCTCATCCTCCCCTGGTTAAGGTGCTCAGTACTTTTATCATTCCCTAATTTATCCTGCCAAAGTGAAAAGTGATTTGATAAATTTTTTCATATTAAGGTATTAGGAAATTAATTATCTAGTGATCTCATGGGCATTTGCATTTTAAAGGAAAACTGCAGAGAAAGAACAAAGCCTGATCATCATAAATTACTCATTAATTATGGAAGTTCAGGCATCTATGGGAAAATATTTAAAAGTGATGAGAGAACTCCAGAGTACCCTCAAATCATACAATAGACATGATGACCGTGTCCGTTTATTTGTCTGGATGGTCAGATTGAGACAAATTGTGTTTAAAGGTAACCACTATACCCTCCATGTCTTAGAAGATATCTAATAATAATGTATTGGTACATCGTAGGTCTTATTAGTATTTATTAAGTAAATAAATGATCATACTATTTGTTTTATATCTAGTTTAAAAAATTGAAGAATCTATTATTTTGATGAAATGAGAGTAAAAAAGCATTTACCTTGTAGTCCTCTGCTGTGATCCTAAAGCTCTTGATTTAACTCTGGCAGACACGTGGTGCCTGTCAAATATGTAATTTATTCCTGGACAATTTCCCTGGCCTCCTTGCAGATAGGCAAGGCTATGTGAATAGTTCTGGCCAATGATATGGGAGAAGAAATGATGCATGTCACTTCTATGTTGAGGCAGTAAGAAGTTCATGTGTGATTTTGCAAATTCTATGTTTTATGACTGAGGAGGTTATGAGTTCCAGATGGTACAGATACAGGACGATGAACTATCCATAAGCCAGGGTCTCTGAATGCAAGCCACTAACATTTTGAGGTTATTTGTAGCCACAGGACAGCCTAGCTGATGTGGACCAATAAAATAAGGCATTCCCATTATTGTATTTATCATATTACCTCATAGTCACTTTCTTACCTGTATCTGCTACCTCAACTCTTCACTCATTATTCATTTTTGTAGCTTTGCTGCCACTCAACACCACAGTGGGGAAAATCATAATAATGTAAGTATTTTTAAGTTAAAAATTAAACTATGATTTTAATACAGGTAGTGATATAATTAATATAATTCAATTCAATGCATCTCCTGAGCAATACAACTCTATGCTAAGCTCTGTGCTATTGTCAATGTAGAAATTAATTGGTAATGTTAACAATTATATTATTAATAATTATGAATAAGATATTATTATTGAGAACATTAGTAAAAGTTTTAATTGCTTAAATGATATGATATACAAACTGAATACTTTATAATAATTTATGCTAGTGTAAAGACATCTAGATAGGACATGGTAACTGTCTAGAGATCTGGTGTTTAGAATAGATATCAAAGCAAGAATGATATCAATTTTCTAAACTATCAAATCACAAAGTGTGAACACATCTTATACTTGAAGTAATATTGCCAAATATTTTATAGAGAATTGCATTCTTCCAGTTATTTTACATTTGTTACCTTAACGGATCCCCATAAAAGCCTCATGAATTGGATAGGTCTGAGATTACGGTTGTAACTTACTGATTCTTTATATATGGAAACTGAGGCTACAAAATATTGCCATTACTTGACGATAGTCACACAGTAATAACTGGTAGAGCAAACACTAAGTTACTCTGGTAAAAAAAGTTTATGAGAAATTTTCTTTGACATTTATATGAATGAGCTCAAGTTTATTTTTCATGTTAATAACCAGGCTTTTTATATTAACCATCTCTACCCGTTGTGATAAGTCAACAAAGTACTAGCCTATACTATAAATTATGTATCCAGTCCTAATCAAATTTCTAAAAATTTTCCATTTCCCCCCAAATAATCAGGACTTGCTGACATTAGTATTATTATTTAGTTAATGGTAGTCAAGAACATGACATGCTACATGAAGTAGAAAGCTCTATTGCCTCCTTCAAAAAAGAAAGAAAAGAAGGAAGAGAAGGGAAGGGGAGGGAAGGGAAAGGAAAGGGAGGGGGAAGAGGGGAGGGAAAGGGGAGGTAGGGAGAAAAGAAATAAAATTTGTGTTTTTAGTTTTTTTATGAATAAGAGACATTTGGTAGCAACTCTAGTCAACCATGCAAGAGCATGGTGATTAATAGTTGGACACTTCACTTACATATTTTGTATATTCTCCATCTCTTTTTTTTATTTACTAGTATTGCAATGAATTCAGTTCAGCATTACCTGCTAATGTTATTCAAGCAACATGTAATTGAGCCTTCAAAATCATCATCAATGATGTTAAGGTAGATCTAATTCCAATCCCAGAATGACTCTAGAGTATTGCTTCAGCCCATCTGTTGGCCATTTGATAAAAATTAACTTAGTCTGTAATTCATCCTAATTATCTAATGGTAGTAACAACACAATAGATATGATGAGATAATTATAGTTGGGATTCTTTTCTCTAGTAAAAGGAGGGGTGGTGTTTTTATGCTGTTTCTAATGAATTTCTTCTTATTTTTCCTTGGCTTTTAAAAACAAATCATTAGAGATGCCAGAGAATTCATTAGCAAATTCTCCGCAGGTCTCAAAATCCATATTTCCCAAGTTGGAAACTTCTATACATATCCATTTTCCAAGCACTTCAGCCTCTTGCTTTTTTAAATCGATAAGCCATATTGACAAAATTTTAATTATTCCCTTAATGTGCACACCTGTTTTGATTTTTCTTATTTTCCTATAGAGAACAAAATTAACCAACTTGTTTTCTAGCTTACATTGTTCCATAATCTTTGAATTTCAGCTTTCTCCTCTAAAAGAGAATAGGGTCTTTATGTATTTATTGATCCATTTGCAAACAGAAAATTTTTTAAAATCAAAGAGTGAAAGGAAATATCCAGCTCTGCTAACAATTATGTAAAGATTAGAAGGGCCGTATAATTGGCTTGCAAAAAGTTTTCTTATTTCAAGCACACTCACCAATGTTGCATTGAAAAAGCTACTTCATAATTACAATAATGCATGAAAAGTCAGGTGATCATCCAGGGTTATCTAAACATGTCTGATTCTCAGTCTTCCTTCTTGCAAATAATAAAACCACCACTTTTGTGAACTCCAAGCAATGATGATCTATTCATTCTGCTAAGAAGTCAAGTGTTTAACTATTTTCCTGCCCCACAATTTCAGCAAGGTTATAATCTATATGAAAACAAAAACCAAGGGATTCTGGCCAAATTAACTTCCTATTGGGTATTTACAGTCTATTTTTCTCAAAGTTTTATTTTCCTGGTGTAATTGAGATGTAATAAAGGTAGAGCATGTTGCAAAAGAAAAGCAGGTGAATAAATACCTCCAAATCCAACTTGAAGAAAATTCCTTTCATCCCAGCCTACTGGTAAGGAAGTAGATTAGATCCACATTTTCTGAACTCTTTGTATCTAAACTGATAAAACTTAGAAGGGATGTGGCATACCCAACTACAGAGTCATAGTTTAGGAAGGGTAAAATAAATCTAAAAGAACAACTTTCAGGCCAAAACAAACCCACACAGAGACCTCTAGATAGAGATTAAGCTGAACTGTAAACATGTACAAACATATTACTAATATATAATAAATGCACACTGTTGTAACAAACTCAGCACTTGCTATTTAACTTCTTTAAAGCTCTTGGCCACTACCATCATCCTTACTTTCTTCAAAAGAAAGTAAATGGCAAAATGAACAGAAGAAAGTCAATGAGATAGCTCCAGTTCCAGGCTTCTATAATTTTAAATCCTGAAACATCATGAACAACTTAGCAAATATTTAGGGCACGCCGAAGAGTAGAGTTGTGATAAGCAAACAGGCTACATAACTTACTAAGATCCTTAGTTTTTAGAATTTTGGAAATGGTTTTCCACCCCTTTTTTGCCAACACTAATTTCCAAAACACAAAGGCTAAAAAAGAATAAGAAATAGGAACATAAAACTACTTACAACTGATCGGATGTTATTTTCTTTCGCCAGCTTCAGAGATGATTTATAGCAATTTGCAAGGTCTTCCTTGTGGGAACTATTAATATGGCCTCTGGCTATTGGCCCTACAGTGTGAATGACATCTGTAAATACAAAAAGAAGGAAAAATAGGGTAAGCAAGGCGTTTTTCACTTTTCACATAATTGCTGTTTTGTTTAAGTATTCGTGTTGGAGCCTGGAGACGGGCAAGCTAAGAAACATTAACAAAGCAATATTGACATGGGAAGGAAGAGCCAATGCTAGACATAACTTTACTTGTAAATAAGACAAGTTTCAGGTGTTGTACATAATAAAGAAGAGCAAGTTTTTGGAAAAAAAAAAAAGCCAACAGAATGTATAACAATCAGTAATGACTCTAAAAAGAAAATTTCAAAACATTCTTACCAATTTAAAGTACAACCTACCAATCCTCACATACATGAGATATGCTAGGGATAACTGTCCATAGCTATTTTAATAGGTTAATAGTTCATTAAAACTATTTTTATCATATTAAAACTTTCAAAATACAGTCTACACCTTGCAATGCCTATTCATGTTTAAAAACACAAAATTTGTTTTTAGTGGGTTTTTGGCATAGTAAACCAGCCATTGTGCTACTTTTTTATTTTTACTTTCTGACATTTTTTATGTATTTTTTTTAAATTTCAGAATATTACAGGGGTACAAATGTTTTGTTTACATGGATTGTTTTTGTACTGCTTGATTCAAAGTTATAAGTGTGGCCATCACCCAGATAGTGTACATTGTACCCATTAGGTGTGATTTCACCCATCCCCTCCTCTACCCTCCCACCCGCACGATTACCCTTGAGTTTTGCTTCCATCTGTGCACATGACTGCTGATCCATTAGTTCCAATTTAATAGTGAGTACATGTGGTGTTTGTTTTCCGTTCTTTAGATATTTTACTTAGGAGAATGGTCTCCAGATTGTTACAAAATTAATTCACTAATTCATTTTTTATGGCTGAGTAGTACTCCGTGATATACATATAACACATTTTATTAATCCTCTCATGAACTGATGGGCACTTGGGTTGATTCCACATCTATGTGATTGTGAATTGTGTTACAATAAACATTTGAGTGCTGGTGTCTTTTTGATTACCCAAAGGAATAAAATCATTTTATCAAAAAAACACCTGTGCTATTCTTTTAATCTCTACACACACATAAAATTTTAAATTTAGGAATATAATGAAATAGGACTGTCCTCATATTAAAGTCAAGAAAGGTTAAAAGAAAGAACCCATATTTTAATTCAATTTACTTGAACATGCCTTGTAACTCCGGCTTCCCAGTCTTATCTGTGAATTGGATTAGTCCATTTCATTGATGTAAGTCATAAGAACTAATCAATTTTAATCAAAAAGACAAATTCAGTCTAAAGTTATCAAAATATTATAATGAAATGAAATTATTTACATTGACTAATCAGTACCACTCAACTTCAACAATGACAAAAGAATGAGAGTACATTACAAAAATAAGAATATGAGAACATGGCAGTTTAAAATTGCATATGAAATTTGAATAACAAATTTCATATGCAATTTTAGTGATTTCTTTAGCAAATAAATTATGAAAAGAAAAATCTTTGTTGCTTGCCTGCTAAATGTTGATACTATTTGATGTTTGAGAAAAGCCCCAAAGCATTGGTTTCAACGATTAATTCTGAAACAATATTTAAACCCTCATCAGGAAATATTAAAGAAGACATCATGTGATCAACATAGGCAGAAAAACTTCACTAGTGAGGTCATCCAGATGTTATTTCACGGATAAACCTGGCTTCAAAGTGAGAACCAGTACAATATAGAAATGAGGGATAAAGGAAGATTAAGGGTACTTTAAAAAGAGCATACAGTGATACAATTTTTTGTAATAAAAGTAACAAATAAAAGTTGTATATATTCAAGAAATACAAGTCCTATATCCTATATGGCAAAGTTTTATATGGATATTTTACTTTATTTTCTGTTTCTATGTGAATGCTAGAATACATGAAGAAGGGAGGTTGTGCTTAGCTTTACTTTTTTATCTTCCTTTGTTGCTACTTGTTATTTTAACCCAACTATGACATTCTAAATTTTCTAATGAATACAGATGGGAGAGAAGCGGAACAGGAACAGCACAGGATTCTATAAGGCTGCATTTGCCTAAATGGGTTCAGTAAGATATGGGTTTAAAAGTCAGTTAAATTTGGTAATAACAGGTGCACTGACATCCAACCAGTTAGTTATTTAGTGCAGGTCTTCACTGGGCATTTAGCATGCCATAGGAACTTGTCAGTCTCCAGGACGAGAATACAAAATGCTCTGTTTCCTAGATGCATTTGACTATGGAAACCTGTGTTTTGCTGAGTACCTCATGGGACTAAGTTTCCACAAATTAACCTTTGGGCACTGTTGTTCCAGGGCGATTTTAGCCCCCTCATCCCCACTGTTGAAGGCAAAGTCTATGCTTTCCCTCCCTTCCCCACTGCTTCTGTACATCAAACACTTACTATGTGAAAGAACAACAGGACATGGCCATGGTTCTCCTATTTTGTGGATAGAGATCAAGAATAAGTACCTCTTATGTGAGGTCATAAAGGATGTGTCTACTGGAGCAAAGTAAAGAGAAGACTTAGAGACATTTATGGGAGGAGGGAGAGAGAGAGGGAGGAGGGAAAGAAGAAGGAAAAGACAGAGAGATAGGAGAGAGAGAAAGCGAGGGAGAAGAGGATGTTAGTGTAGGAAATATTGACATGATAAACTTTTCCTTTGCTTTCCTTTAGCCATTATTGCCTACATAACTTTAATGAAATTTGTGAAAAATTATTTCTTACATTTCTTCAGTCCTCCACTTCATTTAAAGGTCTGAGGACAAACAGCCAATAAATGAGCTTCCTCAACATCAAAATATTGATCCTTGTACTTCATGCTCTATATTAAATTTACAGCCTCCAAGATCAAGTGTTATTATCGACCAACAAGATGACCTCTCAGATCCACAAAGCTGGAGGTGAATCAATATGAGGCTCAAAAGGAAATCTCTATCATTATTTTAATTGTGCATAGTACTTATGAGTGGCTACTCCCACACCAGGTTCTTCCTTTTCTGTTATAAAATTCAGTCAAGGAGGTCTGCCTTCTAATTCCAGCTCCAGCCCTGAGTCACTGAGTGCCTCCAGTAAAGCTATCATTTAATTTGTCCCTGCCTTGGTTTCCTTATCTGTAAAACAAATCAGCTGCTTAGATGCTCTCTGTGGTCTCTTTTGTGCTGTGTGGCATCATTAATTGGATGGATGGGCCGGGCGCGGTGGCTCACACCTATAATCCCAGCACTCTGGGAAGCTGAGGCAGGTGGCTTCCTCAAGGTCAGGAGTTCGAAACCCACCTGAGCAAGAGCGAGACCCTGTCTCTACTATAAATAGAAAGAAATTAATTGGCCAACTAATATATATAGAAAAAATTAGCTGGGCATGGTGGCGCATGCCTGTAGTCCCAACCACTTGGGAGGCTGAGGCAGAAGGATTACTTGAGCCCAGGAGTTTGAGGTTGCTGTGAGCTGGGCTGACACCACGGGACTCACTCTAGCCTGGGCAACAAAGCAAGACTCTGCCTCAAAAAAAAAAAAAAATTAATGGAGATTGATGGAGACAGAATGATATCTGGGTAGTTAAAGGGGACTTAAACATGGTTAAGTGGCTCACAAGTTCTTGAACATAAGGATTTGTTTTTAATATCAAAAATAGCATAATCTCTCACAATAGTAGTTTCAAAATCCATTGATTGAGAACATGTCAGAGACAAAAGACTATTATAATTTTCACGATGCTTTGTACTAATTTACATTTTATTAAGCATAATACCATCTTCACAGTGGACATATGTATAAGATATATGTATGAAACATCCACAGATGACACTTTACTTTGCACATGGATTTTGAATCCCTTGGCATGAATAAGATAATGTAAATAGAAGTATTAAATTCAAGGTCTGGTCTGTGGGAAGGCTCAAGGAATGGTAGATATCACCGTCAACAACAGCAGCATAAGCAGCAGCAGCAGCAGTATCCAAGGGATCTTCAGCACATGAGCAGGAATGACAGACAGTTGTCACCTCTTCTCTGTTGTAGAAAGAATACTAGAGTGTAAGTCCTAAGATCTGACTATAAGTCATAAGGCCTAGATCTGTACTTAATCAGCTGTATAAACTTGTACAAGTCACTCTCCTCTTTGGGCTTCAGTGTTTGAAGGTAAAAAAAAGGAGTTGAATAGGAATAGCATTTGCAGCTCTCAAATGCATTTCTTTCTCCATATGCCCATCAGAAATTGAGCTACAGATTCTAAGCAGTCTAATTCATTCTCGTCCAGGTAAATGAGCATCATTCATGACTCAAGTTTCTTAAACATGTTTATACAATAAAGTACAAATTGGCACAATCCGGAGAGAAAGTGATTTAACCATATTTAACAAAATCACAAATGTAGACTCATTGGGATCCAGTAGTTCTATTTCTAGGAATGTATCCTGTAGATAATATGTTTGCTCATATGCAAAATGGTATTCATACAGGTCATTCACTTTAACATTGTATATGATAGGCAAAGATGGGGAACAACCTAAATGTTCATCAATAAGGAACTAGTTAAATGATGGTTTGGACATTCAATGAAATATTATGCTTCGGTAAAATATAGAAGGTCTTTATGCATGCATACTGAAAAATTTTGAAGATATATTACAGAGTAAAAAAAAAAAAAGTAGAAAAGTATGTTTTAGCATGCTACTATTAGTGTTAAAAACAAAACAAAACAAAAAATCCCTCTCCATAGATGTAAGAAAGAGTACATGTTTGTTTTAGCAAATGTATGCATAAAACATCTCTGGGCAGATAAACACACAATTAATAATAATGGTTAACCACTAGAGGAGTGATAGAAACTATGGAGATGGGGACAAATATGGGAAGGAGACTTTCCCCTGCTTGTTTGTTATATTTTTTGATGTTCAAATTATGCAAATGCATTATCTATTTCAAAACTAAATAAAGCATTAAAACAAAGAGTATATGATTTATTAAACCATATTCTTGGATCCCATTTACCATATCCCCACAAGATATCAAGATCACTAATGTGCTTTACAAAAGATGAGTTTATATCACTACAAACATAAAAATATTCTTGAAGAAAAAATAGATACAGGAGTTCAAGGCTGCAGTGAACTGTGATCATGCCAGTGCTCTCTAGACTGGGTGACAGAGTGAGCACACTATCTCTAAAGAAAAAAAAAAAAAAGGAAAGAAAGAAAAAAGAAAAATAGATACAATTCCAAGGAATTTAACAGAATGTCCCCACCAGGTATGTCTTTATTTTGCTACTCAATATATTTTTTCATACAAAAAAATATTATTTTGAGATAAATGTAGAGTTTAAATGATGGGCAAGAGGACATTTTTTTCTATGTGGCTGGAATCTATCTTTAAAGTTTTACTATAATTTTAATACATAAACTGAGTCTATGTATGTTAAAGTGGTAATGTAGTATAGGAATATATTTCTTAGGTATCTCAATAACCAAATAATTTTGAATAATTGTCGAGAATTTTTAGAAATGAAAAAGACAATATAAAAATTTTAATCTATCCTTTCCTATTCAAGGAACCCGGAGAGGCAAAATATTGTGCCCCAAGTCATAGATCAATTGTGAGGAGATACAGTATCACAATGCCAGGCTGATATGATTAAATCTATTACTGCTATGGAGTTCTTAGACCTATTATCTTAATAAGTTAACCGTTGATTTAATAAAAATCAGAGGTATACAAAGATTGGAATATCAGATTAATACATTTATGAACTGTACATGCAATCTAATTTAGACGTAACTGCACCCCCTAATAGAATTGACTGGCCTAAGGCTAGTTTTGTTCTTTTGTCATATAATCTGGCAGGAATTTGTGGACAAAGAAAAGGGCAGGCATCCCTGATTCCAGAATCAACACCATAACTCCCTGTGAGCAGCAAAAGTGATATTGTTTCCTTAAAGCGTCCAGCTCCACATTCCAGAAAGGAAAAGCAACCTTCATATGTTGAAGATCTTTTATTTTATTTTTTGTTATTAATAAACTTTTTTTTATTTCAGCATATTATAGAGGTACAAATGTTTAGGTTATGTATGTTGCCCTTGCCCCTCTAGTCAGCCACAAAAACAATGTTGAAGCTCTTTCTTACACCATCTAGGAAAGCCAAGAAAAGAGCAATGCAATTTGTACATTTAATCAACATTTCAAATGCAATCCCTTGAAGGGATATGGAAAATGAGATGGCAAGCCCTTTTGTGCTTCATCAGACTAAAGTGTGGCAAGACAAATGAAGCCTGTTTTTGCTCATCTATTTCTGAAATCAATCAGTCCATAAATCAGCTCTTTTGTTTTGAAGATATAAGCACCACACCACCTTGCACTCCCCTATCCCTATTTATCCTGGGAAATTAGTCGGAACTATATAGAAAACGTGGGTAGGATAGAAGGTTTTCTTTGAAGGGGTGTGGAGGAGAGTCCACTTTCATTTCTGAAAGTGTAAATTGAAAAATGTGTGATTGGAATGCCAAATGAATATTGAAAGCAGCAGAATTATTTACAAAGATGCAATCAGACTTATCCTTGGCAAAACAAATGCAGCAAAAACATTCTGTGAACAAATACTAGCATAATGAATTTGAAAACAAATAAGAGAGCACATATAGGTTGCTATCATTGTTTTCCATTTGAGAAGCAACTGTGCTTCATTCAAACTGCTAATGAACAGTCAGACCAAGAGTAGAATCAATTACACGTTGCTTTCATTCACTCCACTCTTGTATTCATAAGCATAATCGGTCCATCTAACAGACTGCATAATAATGCCATGCCCTGTCAATCATATCAAATTGCATGAATTTTAAGGAGAAAACCAATGCATGGAATTAAATTGATTTTCTTTTCTAGAGATACAACCGCAAAACCAAGCACTAAAGGTACTATTTGTAAATCTTATTGGCCAATTTATATGATAAGCACCACCAGTCTATGACTGAAACAGAATACTTGAAGTTCAGTTAACAGGAAATTGAATTACCACCTGATAGCATTACAAAGTAAATGCTGCCTTTTCTTTTCATACAGGCCAGTGTTTTCGTATACACATTTTCAAAGTTTGCTTTTATTATATTTCAAGAAACAATCAATTGTCCATAAGATGTTCCTTTTCAATCTGCAGCACACAGCATTTAGGATATACTTCAACATGCCCTGCAGCATGTTTCTAAATTCAGATTATTCCTTCATAACATTTCTTCAGCTGCATGATGGGTTTGTGTCTATGTCCAGCAAGACTACACTCATTCAAGTCTTTGCATGAGCTTTGGATAAACTAGCAGTCACAATGCTATTTTTTAATCCAGTTTCCTTTGAGTTTGTGAGTTGACCCTTTGGGTTTTTTCCCCACTGTTCATAGTTACAAAGGTCTTTTGGTGTAACCTCTCCTCTTACCTCCTTGGTGCTATGGTTCCCTAAATAAGATATCTACATCTAAGATTAAATACACAGCAGCTAAACATTTGCATTTTACAGTTGATAAAGGTGTGCAGAATGCACTGTCAAAGCTTGAATGCATATACCCAGCTCAGTCCCATTTTTTATGTGAGAATGTGGTAACGTTGCCAGGTTTTTGGGCATCGGGTGCTGACACTATGTTTCATGCTTCGTTGACTTTAAAGCTGTGAGGTTTTAAGCCCAACTTATAAAATATCATTTAATCAATTTCTATATTTAAAAAAGAAAAAAAGGGGGAGGCAGGACAAAACTCATCTTTAATTGTATCAACTCTCCCTTTCCTGCCAAAGATCTATTTAAGATCGACCTTGTTGATGAGACTATGTCTTGTTTCAAATTGGACCCTACACATAAGGGTCCATTTTTAATAATATAGACCAAAATTCATGTAAAAGGGATGGTCTGTGGTCAGCCATTTATAGAGTCTTTGAGATTCCACAGGATACTGGGGGCATCTGCATTACAACAGTGTCATTTCCAACAGAGAGGGGTCTCAGAGGGACTGTGGGAAGCTGAACTATCTGCAAAATTCCAACATTTCCGTCATTTTAGAATGAACCCAAAGAGAACACATCCTAGGAGGAAGTGAGTCAAATGCATGGCATTTCTAATGCCTCAATAGCAGGGGTGAGAGGAGGTGAAGGTCCAAATAGACAATATGACTTTTTCAAGGAAGATGACAATAAGGTCTTTGTTCTGTTCAAGAGATGACAGCAACTCGCAGCCTTTTCAGAGAGATGCAAACCAGTATTTTACTAAGACTCAAGGGGAAAATCGGCTTTAAAAATCCTATGTAGTGGGCAAAAATGAATGAATGTTAGTCCCCTTCTGCAAGGGTAGTTCTACAAATGCAGAATCTAGTCTAGGACGAAGTGCGTAGAGGGGTCAATACCGGGGCACACAGGCTGATGCTGAGGTTGCTTGTGCTGTCAGCAGCATTCCTTTGCTACTCTGTTGCCACCACAAGCCTGGACAAGAAAGATTCTTCTTCTGTAATCATTCACATCATTCACTCAGTCATTAATTCTGCCCTTTAGTCAATAAATATTTACTGAGAATACACCATGTGCCAGGTATGTTGGGCAATTGTTCTATTCACTCTCTACCAAACAGGTCTGTGCTTTTCTGACTTTAGGACTTTCTTCATGTCTGGAGAGCTCCATTTTTGTCTCTGAAAACCCTTCCCATTCCTTGAGACCCAAAGAGAATTTAGCTTCCTTGAAACGGGACCCATGAACTCCACTACATGAACTAATTTTAAATTCATTTCTCCTCTTTTGGTCTTCAATATCACTTATATTTAACCATTCATATGACTTTTAACACTAACAGCACTCCAATAATATGCTTTTCTGCCTAAAGAGGCAGGGAATTTCCTATCATTTGAGGCAATCAAATATGACTATATATGCTCCAAGGTTCTTTCTAATTCTGACGTGTTAGGATTCCGTGATTCCTGTCTTCCTGTAGTGACTCTATACTTCCACTGCAGGGAACATGACAAATCTATGTCTGTGTTTCCCACAAAGTCAAGAACTCTATGGGAACAGTTGCTTAATGGATAATTAGACAATTTGTGGATGATTAAATAAAAGTTGGCCCAATATAATCAATCTAATCAGAGATATTATGCTGGATTAGCGAAAACAATGAGGTAGAAGGGATAATCTAGACTGGGCAAGCAATGGAATCTAGTTATACTGGTTCAGATCATTCAACACACATTCTTATAGAACTGAGAAGCTATTTCTTCATAGATAGGCTCGCCAAAATCTAATCAAAAATTTCCTAATAACTGCACTACAGATGATTCAAAAAAAAAAAAAGACTAACACTATCACACTCTAACAAAAGCCATGAAATTATTTCCAAAGACTTCCCAACAGAAAAAAACTGCATGGTGACTCCTTTGCCTTTTTTTTTTTTTTGCAAGAGATAATTAAATAAGTGCATTTTCTAAACATGTCATTTCCCTCATCTGCATATTGCTCATTTTAGAATAAATCTGCTTTCTTTTAAAGATTGGTTTTGGCTCTCAAATCACAAAAAGGAACATGACAGACTTTCTACACATCTTCTCAAAGAACTAATGGGATCACTCACTATTCACATATCTTAAAAAAGTGACATTTGGATATAATGAACCTACCTCTCCATCAGAATAAACCAGAGTTGATTTCTCTATATGGATCCATTCGTAGGACAGTCCTGGACTATACCTATTTCATACGTTTATTCACATACTCTCATTTTCTTACATTCTCTTTCTTACACCTTCACACAAGGCTCAAATCCTCATTTTCTTAAGGAACACTTGTATTTAGAAAAGACAAATGAGAAGGACAGACTACTTTAAGAATTAGATTAACATAGCTTCTAAGGGAAAGATATCTGGAAATTTCTATACTGTGAAGCTGTATTATTTATGAGTTCCACTTATACAGATTCAACAATATGAACAAGGACTGGGTGGAGTGAGAATGATCAAATATTTAAATAATAAGGGCAATTTCATTAAACCTTTCCACAATGAGCATTTGCTCCAGCTGGAGCAGGAACAGGAGCAGGTTGGTTTATATTGCCAGACCCCAGGAGATTAGTCAAAATCCTTATCTACCTTTCAGGAGTTGGGCTCATTGTGCACTAGAGTTGTTTTCAAACTTTGAGATCTGCATTATATATAGTTTCTTGCTGTGCAGATCTGTTAAATATAAATACTTTTCAAATGCAAAATGGACATCATTAATGACTTTGTCTGGTTCTGGACAAAAAGCAGTGACCTATCTGTAGGGAAAACCACATGAATTGAGCTTGTTAAAGAATGGTATTTCACTAATTTCACTTTTATGTGGGTTAAGGGACTCTAAAAAGTAACTTTAACCAAATGCAATTGTTTTTTGCTCAGTCTCCAGAATGTAGAGCAGTTTCTCTTTCCTCTTCTGTGAGGTAGTGATCAGGCCATTTCTACCCACCAACCTCTTGAGAATGGAGAACCAACTTCTGAAACAGTTTGCAAGGACTCAAGAAAGAAAGTCCAAGACAACTGCTGTCAGATCACTTGGTTCTAGTGGAGAAGAGAAGGGTGGGAGCAGCTTTTGAAGCAAGAACTGCACAAGACATCATGGGGTAAAGAGGGATTCTTCAGGATCATGAATTCCAAAGAGAAATAATGACAAGGGTTTAACTTCCTCATCGTCCTTTCTTTGCGGAATGAGTTGGAAGTTACTGAAGATTAGGAAACCAACCAACATTAAACCAGAGTGGCAGGAATGAAAAAACACATAGATAATTCAAGAGTCTTAAAGGTGAACTAACAAATTTTGATGACAGTTTGAGGATCTGGGTGAGAAAAGAAAGGGTAGAGTAAAAATTGAGTCCAAGGAATTTGACCGAGGGGGAACAGAAATAGAGAACTGGAACGGTGGCTGGGGTCTGAATTATTGTGGTGCTTGTCAGGCCTCCTGAGACCCTAACCTTAATGTAGAAATAACATGCAAAAGGGGGGACAAGAATAGGGGAAGGGTTAGTAAAAGAGAGAGATAAAAAAGCACAATCAAAAATAATCCCACTTTTTCAGTATCAAGGCAGATTTTCTTTTTTAACTTTTCCTTGCTTTGCCTATTTTGGGCCTGACACAGAATCATTGAGGGGAAGAAAATATATCACTGAGCCTTTCAAACATGATTCATTATGAGACTAAGATTCACGGAGGTCAACATGTGCCTCTGCAAGATTATTTAGTGGAAACTATTAATGTAAAATCACTCAAAGAAAACCAAGAGACCTTTTCATAATAATTCACATGCCAAGAATGAAATGTTTGGATGGAAGCTTTGGAAATTAAGTAATGAATATCAGGTATTAAAAGAAAGAAGTACCTGCAAATAAATAACATCTGGTGACTGGCTCTGTAGTAATATGCTATTGTATAAGCCAATGAATACAAATTTCTCATTTTTATTTAGAAATACAGTCATGGTTGAGATGATAGGATAATATAACTGTGGAGACATTATGATGAAAGAAACTAGTGGAGGTAAAGAATGGGAAGATTTTGTATGAAAATAATTATGTTATAGAGCAGTATCTAGAGATATCAGAAAAAGGTAGTCAATAAAATGTGTAATTATAATTAGATAGCATGATATCAGAAGAGAGCAAGAAAACAAGCCCTCATGTCCCAATGGCATATCCCACTCACTAACCTAGTGAACTTGGGCAAGTCACTTTTCCTCAACTGTACAACCAGACTAATATATATTTGTCAAGTTTGTTATGGGGAATAAATTATTAGTATACATGCAAACAACAGACATTGTACCTGGCACATGGTAGGTAATAAACTCTGATTCAAGTGATTGTCGCTAATACTTGTACTTAATTGTCTTCACAACATGCACAAACAGGATAACAATACATTTTTCTATATTTAATTACTATTTCATCATTATACTATCAAAATTCATGACTATACATATTATCCAATTATGTCAGAATTTACTGGTTTCTTTGCTCCTACTACTTCTTGGATCCCTGGATTTCTCTTTCTTAAACTGATTTTGTGGTTTTTGCTATATATCCTTGAGCAATTCTTTCAGATGTGATCTGTGCCTGGGAATTTTTTAAGTCACTGCATTTTCAAATGTTTTTTGGCTCTCATTTCTGAACGCTATTTTTCTGACATATGTGATTCCAGGTCCAAAATTAATTTTTCTCAAAAAATAAGTAAAACATATAACAGGTCAAATGGTGATAAGTGCTAAGGAAAAGAATGAAACAAGGAAGATGGGTGAAAAGCGAGTGGGTAGGAAATGGGAGGAGCAATGAGATGGTGCCTTCTGAGAAAAAGTCTTGTTCTCCAGACAAGACAAAGGAGGAAAAACAATCCTCATGTTTTCTAGCTTTGATTCCTTAGAAAGCAAGTGTGTGGCGTATGGCTACTGCAGTTATCTTAAAATCATGAGGGTCAGAGTCTGAGGACAAAGTATAACACACAGAGAGAGGATTTAAGCACATAAAAGTTGAATAAATTTGGGGCTTTGGTTATATTATTAATCCCTTTGTTATGGTGAGGCACTAAATTCCAAATTTTCAAAAACATAATTTTTTTCTCTCAGATTTTTTAAGATTTTGACTCATTCGCTTCTAACATGATACAAGGTTTGATTTTTATACCTCCTTTCCAGAAGCCTTAGGAGCTTCTTATGTATCCTTAGAATTTTGAACCTTCAATGTGTCTAGATTCTTTCAGGACAAGAAAAATTTCCACTTCTAGTTATAAAGTAATTACTAGTCTTTCATTTTCTCTTTCTTCATTTTATTTTCTCTTTCTTTCTTTGGAGAACTCTGAATTGGTGGGTTTATATGTCTGAGAGTAAGTCTCGATTCTATTTTCTCTCAAGTATTTGCTCTGGTGTACATTTTGGAGGACTACCTTGACTTATCCTTCTGGATCAGCAAGTTAGTGTTCAGCTGTTTCCTTTCATAATTCCCTCATGCATCCTTTCATTTGAAACTTTTTCTTGCTTCAATTTCCAAGAATTTATATTCTCTGGTTGTTCTTTCTCTCTCTGTCACTAGAACATCTTTTTCTAACTTCTGCATATATCACATATAATTCTTTTCTCTACTAACTTATTTTTTACTAGATATAAATCATTTTGTGGCCTAGGCCAAGACTTGGTAATGACTAGCTCTTAGTGAATTTTAATTCATTTAAATGTATGCCATCATGCTTTTTTCTGATACTTTTATATATAGCCCTATATAAATTTTATGTATTTTCATCAGGTTTTTATTTGTAATGCAAATAATCAATCCCTTGGCAGGGTATCTAAAATAAGAAAACATATAATGTAATTGCTCACTGAGTTACACAAATAGATGTTTTAACAAGGAATATATTCCTCATGTAGCTAACAACTGAATTATAGAAATTGCTAAGATCTTCACAGGTTTTTTTAATGTTAAAAGGTACGGCTTTATTTTCCAACATGATAAAAAAGCGTATGCTATCCCATTGAAAATATAAACACAAACACACAAAACATACAGGGGGAAAAAGTGGGCAAAAGGAATATATTCAATATTTTCATGATTCAGAACATATTTATCCACATCATTCTAGCTATTTCACAGTGCTTCTTTTAGAACTGATGACAGTATTGTTCCAAGACAGACTTATTTTATACCCTATCTTTTATAAATATTGTACACTTTAAATAAACATAGATTTACACATTTTCCAGAAAAGTATAGTTCAGTTTTAAAGAGTCATTTCAGATACCTAATTATTATGCATTAATTACAACTCCTATTTAAACTGCTTCGATTGAAAGAGATATTTATTTTTACCCTAAACATTACATTTATGTGCCTTGTTACAAACTTAGCTGCCCAGAGATATTTTAAAGCAGAAACACATCAAGCAGCTGAGTTATTTTCCAAAGCATCCTTGCTGAGCAGAGCAGGATTTTGAAACACAGCAGACAGTATCAGTAACATACTCTGATAAAATTTTAACAGTTTCACTGCTTATTTTTTTCTGAAGGACTAATGGTTAGGATAATGTCAATAGCTCTCTCTAATACAGGAAATGCACTGCAAGAGTATTTGACACTGCTGTACAATAAAGATCCTAAAGAACAACAAAATTAATCTTTCTAATGGAACTGTTATAGGAAATTTTATTGATAAAACAATACAAAAGTTTCCATGAGGTTAAACCAAATATATTTTATTTCTTGTCTTTTAATGTTCTTATTAAATGGAGAAAAACAGTCATAAAGAAGGCACAAATGCAGTCAATTTATAGAATTTCATGAAGACACCTTTGGTCCCTTTCCAGATGTTTCCTCTGGCCCTAAAAATCTAGCCATCACCTAGGAGTCCATGGAATATTCCTCGAGTCCCCAGTAAGTTGTTAGTTCTTAGGTTCTGAGAAGCCCATGAAATGCAAAAACCTAGAAGCTGCTGGAAGCATATAGTCATATTCTTCTGAATGACTCATGTCACCACTATCTTGGACATGGCCAGAGAAAAATAAAGCCACATTTGGTCCTGGCCTGGGACATTTGTCACAAAGATACTTAGTGTGTACTTCTTTGGAAAGGGAGAAGGAGCTTGAGAAAACGCAGAAGCTAGAGGACAAATAAAACACATTTTCTATTGTTAGGAAAGAATATCACCCTTGGAATTCTCTTGCGATAGAAAGAACATCTTCTCTCCCAGGATATGGCCGGTTGTATTTGTAGCTTCTAATGATGTTGGGCTTTCCAACATCATTCTAGTGAAAGCTTATGGGACCTTCAGAGGTACAGCCCCTCTCACAACCACTTACTTTTCCCAATAGCTTTCTCATTCCTTCTTATGACCTGCTCCTGCAAACTTGTGTGAATGCTTTCACTTAAGAAATAAGAGAACCAGATGCACCCACACTGTACTTAGTAACATACCCCAGTTCCTCCATGTCAAGGCATTGACTTTCCTTCATCTTTATAGACTTGGGTTACCCCCTGTTTCCTTGTACCCAGTGTGAGCTCAGTCTCTGTCAGAGCTCTTGATGGGAAAAGAAAAGGCCTCTGAAGGCAATTCTTTGGTGATAAGACCTCCCTCTAGATCTTGCTAAGGGGCTTCTATAAATAATACAGGAAAAATAAATGGTCCCTCCTTGTAATAGAGCTAATTAATACATGTGGAATGAGGTTGATTCCCTACACTGAGTGACCTAAGTCCAGAGAAGAAACAATTCCCTTTAACAACCCGAGTGCCTGATATTCTAAGGACAACAACTTGAAGACCTTAAGTATTTAGGTTGCTCTCTGATGAACTTACTTCCCTGAACCTCCCTATGCAAGAAAAATCAGGTCTCCTTAATTCTTAGGTCCCACTCTGCTGTTCCAACAACCAGTTATTAAGTATTAATACATACTGTCAGACCTTGGCTAATTCCCATGGTAGCCATGTAGCATGGGTTATATTTAACTTGATTTTGGTGATAGCCATACCCTTGTTGCGTGCCCTCATTTAATCCTGATCTCCTGCTATGTCCCTGACCACCTTCTCCTTTTGCACCTCCTTGGAAGCTTTGGTCAGTGGTTTTCGAACTCAAGGGTAATCAAAATCCTCCGGAGGGCTTGGTAAAACACAGGTTTCTAGGTCACACTCCCAGAGTTTCTGAGACAGGGTGAGGGTAGAGATCAATAATTTGTCTTTTTAACAAATTTCCAGGTGATGCTGATGTTGCTGATCTAGGAACCACAAAGTGAAAACTACCAGTCTAAACCAATAGTGGCAGCCTGCAGCCACTTACCAAAATCTACCCATGACCTGATATTTCAGTTTTGACTTAGCACCTAAGATTCTGATCTTGTTTTTACCCACTAGACTCTCATACCAAGTGCACCTACAGCTATGACCTTTGGTTGATATATTTTGTTAATGACCTTGTTCGGTTGACCTGTATGGCCTCTCCTGGCCTGCCAAGCCCTATTGCCACACACACTAATGACAATCTACAGTTTTAAATGCTTCCATATGGAAGAAAAACTTGTCCAAAAGCAAAACTTGTCCAATCTCTACTTTAGTTCTTATAAATTATAACAAAGAGCCACAAAGGTAAGCGCATTTTAGATAAACATTTCAGTAAGAAGTGCTCATTGTGGATTAAATGTCAAAAGAACACTACTGACATTGAGACATTGATTGAAATGAGTTAAATTATAAGATCAGGGTGTGCATGTACACTAATCCTGAGAAGAAAGGAAGTTTAAAGAAAGCATGCTTCCAAGATAAGCCAGAGAATGAACAGGCCAAAATGAAGGCGGGGAGGGGGGATGGGGGATGGGGGGTAGAAAGCTAAGCATGTAATTTGACTTTGAATAGATTCAAGGAGAGGTGAAAGAAGGGATTAAGCCATGGCTGGAAAGAAGGTATACAAATAGTAAGTACATAAAATACAGCTCAACATCCTCAGCCCTTAGGGAAATGCAAATCAAAACCACAATGACATGCCACATCACACCCACTAGGCTGGCGGTAATCAAAAAGGCAGACAATAAGAAGTGTTAGTGAATGTGTGGAGAAATTAGAACCCTCGTACACTGGTGATGGGAATGGAAATGCCACTTTGGAAAACAGTTCTTCAAAATGTTAAACACAGGCCGGGCGCGGTGGCTCACGCCTGTAATCCTAGCACTCTGGGAGGCCAAGGCGGGCGGATTGCTTGAGGTCAGGAGTTCGAAACCAGCCTGAGCAAGAGTGAGACCCCATCTCTACTATAAAATTAGAAAGAAATTAATTGGCCAACTAATATATATATAGAAAATATTAGCCGGGCATGGTGGCGCATGCCTGTAGTCCCAGCTACTCGGGAGGCTGAGGCAGGAGGATCGCTTGAGCCCAGGAGATTGAGGTTGCTGTGAGCTAGGCTGACGCCATGGCACTCACTCTAGTAGGGCAACAAAGCAAGACTCTGTCTCAAAAAAAAAATGTTAAACACAGAGTTATTATATGACTCAGAAATTCCACTGCTAGGTATCTACCCAAGGGAGTTGACAACATATGTCCAGATAAAACTTGTACACAAATATTCATAGCTTTGTCATTTATAATAATCCCAAAGTGGAAACATCCCCATGCCCACCACCTGAGGAATGAATAGCCAAATGTATACCTATGTATACAATGTGTACAATGAAATATTATTCAGCCATAAAAGGAATGAAGTACTGATACTTGCTACAGTATGAATGAACCTTGAAAATCTTGCACTAAGAAAACAGACACAAAAGGCCATAGAGTGTATGATTCCATTTATGTAACAGTGCAGAATATGCAGAACATGAAAGCTAGCACTCTAAAATAAACCCAGGAAAATGGAGCTTGTCACCCCCATGAAATCTATCCAGGGCTGTTCGTAGTAAAACTGGAAAGACTCAGGTAGAGCATTTCCACTGGAGTCCCATTGGACAGACCCTCTGTGACTGCCTCTCCTACAAGTAGCTGGCAAAATAAAAACAAAAACAAAAACACATAGTAAGGGGGAGTTACATGCCATACAGAACTGCCTACATATCTAAGCACTGAGAGCCACTTCCATTTTTTACAAAGTCTGCCTGGATATTTTGGTACAAACTAGTAAACTGACCAAGAACTCAAAATGTATGTGCAGATCATAGATAATGAGAGGGACATGAGCTAAAGTGATGCTGGGAAGACACACAAGTCCGTCAGGAGATCTAAAGCACTTAGATGTGGTTATGCTGGCTGATCACAGGGCTTTCATCAGGAATAGAATTACAAAGAGTGGCCATAAAAAAGCACAATGTTTTGTTTTACAAATAAACTCTATGGGGGACCATCTTCGCATGAGAAAACATGAGATTAAACACTTACAGGCAAAAGTTATCATCCTCTTAAGAACTGATGAAGACCCCTTGAGGAAGATTTTCAGAGTGTGTATGTTTTTGTCTCAAGGTTTGTTTGTCTTCATCAGTATGTAAAAGTTGGACATTTTATGTATGTTTATGCACATGCATGTATGGTCAGCCTCCTGAAGACACCAGCAGGAGTAGCTACCTCTATGATATGTGTTCTTAAATGTTGTGAAGCTTTCTGCACTAGCGGTAAGGTGAGGGGTTTGGATACATCTCCCTACCCATCCTCCAAACCTGGGCACAACCTTTCCTATAAAAGAAGGTTAGACTTTCAGAGACATCAGGATTATATAAAAAGAATAAGCTAATCTTCACTGAGAACTTACCATGTGGCAAGCACCGTTCTAAGTCTAAGGTTATTTTCATCTTTCCCTAACTTTAGCACTCATCAAGACCTGGTATTAAAAATATCCACACACAAAAAAGCAAAGACTATCTAGTTCTTGACTAAGATTGAACAGATGGACTTCTTTGTGTTCCTCCTGCTATGTATAGCCGAAAACCCTGGACAGTATACATAACACAAATATAAGAAGATGTTGAAAGGTGGAGAAAAGAAGGCAGATCTTAGGACCAACACAGTGACGAATTCCCTGGGTTTTCTTTTTGCCTCACATATTTTAGCCTGGGTCCCAGAGAAGCAGACCAAAAATAATAAATAAATAAAATAAATAAAGTCTGAAAAATAAACTGATCTCTCTAGCCAAAAAAATCAGGAAAGGGGCAACCTAGCAAGACAGAAAGACAATAACTGTCCTCTTCCAACCAAACAACACAGGCAAAACCAGGGCCTCAGGGCCTCATCCTTCCCTTGTCACCGAAGGTCAAGTGGGGAGCCTGGATTTCTCTCCTCACCCCACTGTAATAAGGCCCATTTTCCTTGGATGGTATCAGAGGAGACTGATTGGGGAGCCAAGACCTTCATTCATAGCTAAGGGGGATGAGCCCCTTCTCCCCACACAGTATCAGAGCAGACCACATGGAGAGCTGGAACTTTCACTACCAGCCAGTAGGCCTCTCTATTGCCGTGTCAGTAGAGGCTAGCCGGGAACAGTAATAAAGTGATCTTCCTGCTTCTAGTCAGTGTAGCATTAGCTGAAGCTGAGCAGGGAGCCTGAAATCCCACCTCTATGCAGTAGAAACAAGGCAGAGCTCCTTCCCTGGGGTGTCAAAGGAGGCTGAGTGACAGGCTGGGACTTTCACTCCCACCTGGCAGTAGTAAGGCCCCTTTCTCTGTGGATGTGATACAGTGTCAGAGAAGTCCTGCTAAGACAGAAGATTTAAATAAGACCCAGAGTCTCATAATATATAGGATGCAACAGAAAATCACTCATTGTACCAAGAACCAGGAAAATCTCAACTTGAATTAGAAGAGACAACCAGCAGAGCCAACACAGAGATGAGACATATGTTAAAACTATCTAAGATTTTCAAGCAACCATCATAAAAAAAGGTGTTTCAAGTAACAGTTACACACGTACTTGAAATAAATGAATAAACAGAAAGTCTCAGCAAAGAACAGAAGATATAAAGAAGAACCAAGGGAACTGAAAAATACAATAGCTGAAATAAAAATCTCAGTGGCTGGGCTCAATAGCATAATGGAGAAGACAGAGAAAAGAGTCAGTGAACTTGAAGATAAAACAATAGAAATTACTCAATATGAGCAACAGGGAAAAAAACAGAAAATTAAAAAAAAATTAACAGAACCTCAGGGACTTGTGGGACTATTACAAAAGATCTAAAGTTATATAATTAGAATCTCAGATGGAGAATAGAAAGAAAATGGGACTTAAAAAGTATTCAAAGAAAATACTGGCTGCAAATTTCTTAAATTTGACAAAAGGTATAACCTATAGATTCAAATAGCTTCAGTGAACTCAAAACTGGATGGACCAAAAGAAATTCATGCTAAGACACAATATAATCAAACATCTGAAAACTAAAGACAAAGAAAAAAATCTTGACTGCAGCAAGACAGATACAAAATCTCATGCATATTGGGGGAAAAGCATTCAAATGACAATGTATTCCTCATGAGAAATCATGGAGGCCAGAAAGAAGTGGCACAACATTTTCAAGCAATGCAAGTAAAGAACTGTCAAACCCAGAATCCTATGTCCAGTAAAATTATCCATTAGCAGTGAAAAGTGAAATAAACACATTCTCAGACAAAGGAAAACTAAGATAATTCATCACCAGCAGACCTGACTGACCCTGCAAAAATGGCTAAAGGAATTTCTTGAAACAGAGTGAATGATAAAGGAAGGAATTTTGGAGCATCAGGAAATAAGAAACAATAACATAAAAAGCAAAATTATGGGAGATTAGATAAACTAATTGTACTTCATACAATGAAATACTACTGATGAGCTAAGAATGAAAAATTGATACATGAGACAACATGGATGAATGTCACAGACTTTATGTTGAACAAAATAAAGTTGACACAAAGGAGTACATACTATATGGTTCATTTATATTAAGAAAAGATAAAACCAATGCATAATGATAGAAGTCAGGCTGGTTTCGAACTCCCAACCTCAAGCAATCCGCCCGCCTCGGCCTCCCAGAGTGCTAGGATTACAGGCGTGAGCCACCATGCCCGGCCTGTTCTTCCAATTTTTTATAGTTGGAAATGAACCCATGTACTATGCACTTAAAATTTTTTATATTTAAACCATATATTTTGAAGGGTTGTTTTTTTTTTTAAAGAACCAAATATTTGCTCTGTAGAAAGATGGTATTAAATTTTATTCTTGCTTTTTATCACACATGCACACAAAGCAAAGAAGTTATCTTCTCATTAAAGTGGTATTCAGAGGGATGCTTAAGACAATAATTTATAGCTTCTGGGGGACTGTTTCCTTCCAAATTGCTTCACTGCCCAGCTAGCAATAACACAAAGTTGACTCATTCCCTGTGGCAAATTGTAGTATAGAGAGATGGCCACAACAATATCTCCCATTTCGCTTGCTCTTCAGCAATGTGACCTTGCCACTTCTTTATCAAAACTGGAGTATAAATCCCTCCCAGTGAACGTCGGATGGCTGCTGTGACTTACTTATAACCAATAAATGTATTGAAATGAAGCTGTGGGACTTCTAACAGAAGGTGATAAGCCTTACATGTTTTGCCACGGGATCTTTGAATATTTGCTGTCTGAATGCTTCTTCTAGAAACTCAGTACCATGGTGTGAGAAGCCAAAGGCACACGCACACACATTCTGATGGACAATCCAAGCTGAGCCCAGCTAGTGAACCACCCCATTGCAGGCACCAGACTTGTGGGTGAGGAAGCCTACAGGTTATTCCTATCCCCCATCATTCAAGTCTTTCCCAAAAAGGACCCAGACATGGCGGAACAGAGAGAAGCCATGTGAATTACTGTCACACAGAATTTGTAATCCTAGTAAAATACTTGTTAATTGACTCCAAGTTTTGGGATAGTTTGGTACACAGCCATAGATAACTGAAGCATTGTCCTGTAGTCTGCCGAATTGCAAGAGAGCTATCATATGAGGTTGACTCATTTTCTAACATGGATTATAATCACTTTTGGCCATATTATTTTAAAGAAAATAGTTGTACCTGAAGCTTGACTTAACTTTTGGGTTGACTTGGAAACACACTTTAATAATATGATAGTCCTTCTTCCAAAGTTTACTGTTACCAATTCTGATGGCGCTGATTTGACTGAATCATGCCACAATAGATGTTGAAAATAGCAGACAAGCTATGGGAATCTTCTGTAGAGGTGTTTCAATTCCAGCTTTGTCATCTGGTGATCTTGGGTGATATTTTGAGCCTTGTTTGTAAAACTGTCATATTGAAACTTTATTCCTAAGGACCCTTGAGATTATCTGAAATAATGATTAAAGTACAGTGCTTGACACAAGGCATAAGTCCCCCAGTGTGCAGCCATTATTATTGGATACACTCCCTTGCACATATGAAACATTAGTTTATCTATAGGATGATTAAAGGTTTATTTCCCTTCTCTGTACTAGGGCTCTTCTATTACCTAAGTGCAAATGATAGGGTGTTCAGCATCTCAATTGCTAGTGATCCTTTAGTCACATAATTGAGGTGCCTGGAACACTCCACATCGTTATTTAGTGGAAGCACTTTCTTTCCCTACCCTTTAGAGCAGGCAATGTAGTATAGACATTCTCTGAGAAACGCCACCAGGAATCCCCATTAAAAAGTCTAACAAATGTTTTCCAACTAACACATTATATTCTGAATTTATAGTAACGATCTAAGCAAAAAAGGTCTTGGCAGTCATTTAATGGAATTATTACAAAGGCAAATTAATATGTAGATTATTGGACAGTATTCATTTCATCATACAAGATCATTTTAAAATTGGTTTCAGAAAAAGGGCACCCCATAATAAACTTTTAATTTCAAGAGTTGCACAAGGCAAGGGTTGAAAATTATAATAGGCCAGGTACCATGTCATCTCTGATATACTACAACACTTCTTTATGAGCACATTACAATTCGGAAAGCTAATAATAAAAAGAAGTGATGCTGAGATGATGAATTGATGCTATGCCATTAGACCTATTAGAATTCACAAGAGTCGACAGGCAATAATCAAACCCTTTTCATGCTGCCCATTGCAATTATCTTTGCACTTAAGAATCAACAAAGCACATAATGACTTGCACTCGATTAAGGAATTCATGAGAAATGGAATTTTAATTAGTATGTAGAAAATGTGGGCCATTTATTACTTTACAGGACAACAAATTGTGAAAACTAGTTGAGAAGTTAAAAACAGTCAGGAGTGATAGCTGCTTGGATGACCATGGTGAGCAACTTCGACAATAAAAATTTTTAATAGTTCTCCCCCCCCCTTGAAAATGATGATTAATGAAGTAAAACCTTCTATTGGGGATGGAAGCAATATGTGGATTGTTGATATCATGGTTTATTAATAAACATTTGATCCATTTCCAATTTTGACTTTCCCAAACCACAATATTCCATACTATTCATACTTAGACATACACAAAAACATATTCACTCATACATGACCTATATCAAAATCAATGAATATCTATTAATTGCTATCTGTGTATAAAAATATATATCTTTAGAAAAAGTGAGATTATTAATTCAGTATAGGATTTTTAAAAGTTCATTGAGTGAAGATTATGCTTACTCAATTTGCAAGTTTCTCTTGTTAATTATGAAAAGCCATTATATAATGGCTGTTTGTTTTTAATAATGTTTATTCATAACACACATTCTCTTTTAATGTACTTGACCTTGGGCAAGAAGATTAAATTATCTTAGTTTAGTATATCTCAGATATAAATAATAGGCTTTGGCAGTTAACACATAAGTTAAATTCATTTTAATCAAAATTTCCTTGATATTGAGTAAAAGGTACCATGTTTATAAATAGAAAATGTCAAATACCACTTTGCAATGCATTCAATTTAATAACATATTTTTCATGCCCAATTTATCATGTGAAGTTAGTCTAAAATACAAATTGTTAAGGAAATATCCACAATCACTGCTGCACTCTGTGAATAAATGGAAGCAAAACAAAGACTGAATACAGTAGCCCTTCCCACTCAGTTCATAAAACAGTCAGGAAAGAAAATCAATATTTATGAAAGTAAATCATTGATTCAATCCCCAAACAAAGCCAGATTGTGCATGAACAATTCTGGAGGTCATTATCTATATCCTTTTTTAAAATCCTGTGTACTTTGTTGTTGAAAATTATGCTAATTTGAGATATAAGATTTGAGTGTTTTGAATGTGGAAGGCATTTGAATAAAGACCTATCTAGTGTAGCATCAGATATTTTAAAATTTTATGACAATTTAAAAAATCAGTGTGATGCTACTATAGCAAGAAGTTAAAAAGTTCCCACTCCAACACCAACAAAGATTTTGTGGCAAGGATTGAAGTTCTCCACCCCTATCTCTTTTGTCTTCTTCCTTCAAAGCAAAAAAAACTTAATATTTAGCTAAGTTAGCAGCTGCCAGGAATAAAATATTACATTTTCCAGCAGTTCATGCCAGTAGATACGGTCATGTGATCAAGTGTTTCATAAAGCATCTGGGATAGCTACAAAATCAAAATGACCCCGTTTGGCTCTTCTGAGTTTACTTTTTCTTCCTGTCTGCACTGACATACACTAACCTGATGATGGCTGGAACACCAGCAGCCATTTTGGGTCATGAGTAGATAAACTATCATAATACCTTTCGATTATAGGAAGTTCTGTACAGTAATTTATAAAATTCCACCATGCATATATTTTCCCATTTGAGTTATAGGAACTCTACAAGACAGGTCATTCAAGTATTTGTTTCTTTGCTTTGTTTTATATGTTGCTTTTCCTGAGTTAACTGATTATTTTTAAATCACATTAAAAATAGATTAACTTAAAAGTATAATTAAACAATGCATTTAAAGAAAAGAAACATTACTTGGCCTGTGTCAAGTATTGCATATGAATACTAAATTTAGTACTGAAATTCCAGGCAGCTAAAGTATGAAAAATACACAAGGTTTTCTGAAGATAATCTGCTTTTCTCTTAACCTGATAGTGAGTGAGTTTAAGGAAGTCTACCAGGTTAAACTCTCATAGAAGAGATATTGGATAACAGAGTGGATGCCTTAAACCAGGTGTTAAACTACGGCCTGTGGGCCATATGCGGGTGTTTTTGCCCATTTGTTTTTTCACTTCAAAATTAGATATGTGCAGTGTGCATAGGAATTTGTTCATAGTTTTTTAAAAACTATAGTCTGGCCCTCCAACAGTCTGAGGGACAGTGAACTGGCCCCCCTGTTTAAAAAGTTTGAGGACCCCTGTTAAAACAGTAGTTATGCACAGTGATGTTGGAACATTCTGTATGTAGACATCATATTGTCATCAAAGAATTACAGACCATACAACTATGCCTTGGTTTAGCACAAGAGTTTCTCCATGTAGCTAAAATGATATGACTTTAAGATAATCTATTTTTTAGATGGTTAAATTTTAGAGCATCTAGAAGACTAAGTAATTAATTCAGTCCTTCATATGTCTCTCTCAAAGATCAGGCACCTTGAATGGTCTTCAAGTGGTACTCATTTCGGGTATTGGTTTCATTATGACCACCAAACAGTACTACTCTAGATATAGGCAAAAAGGGCTACTTCTCTGGATCCAGGATTTTATAGGTCTCCACACATCACAAATATACATGACAATTTACTTTTGTCACTGAGAGCTAGCATCGGGTGCTAATAGAGTGTGATGTATAATTCTAAACATCTGATCTCGTAATTAACACTGTTTAGACCCAAGGGAAATGCTTCTCTGCATCTCTTATCCTCTGTCTCAAAACAAAAGGAGATCACATCTGAATGCCACAAAGGGTTGTGGATTGTGCAACTGCAGACATGAGAGATGGACATCATTTCAAAATGGAGGGCTGATTTTGCAATAGAAGTTCTTAGGTAAGGGAAAAGATAATTAACTTGTCAAATTCTTTCTCTAAAATAGCTTGAGTGCAATCGATTCTCAAATAAGAAAGTATTATTTTTTAAAAGAAATAAGTATCCATTTCTATTTCCTTCATGTATCAAATTGTGGTCTTGAGAGATATTCATAAAGTAGGGTTGAATGTGTGACAGTTGCACATGGTGGCTAAGAAACAAATTGCAACAATAAGTAATTCACATTTTTGTCTATTGTATTCATTGGCTTAATGTACAACAGTTAAATGGTTAGCCATATAGCATGAGATCTCCATTTGTATGGGTCCTGGGTCCTGCAAATGTTAGAGCAAACACTGCTAAAAGAGTTAAAATGTATGTGTCAAATTTAAAAAGGATCCCTTCGCTTGTCATGCTAGTTAGGTGAGGGGTGCCACTAATCATTTGTCTCATTTTATAGGTAAGGGAAGTGAGACTTAAAGGGGAGTCTTGTGCCAGAGAACCCTGTTCCCTTTTAGACAATCTAAGAAACTTTCCACCAAACCATGTTTCATCCCAAATGGGGATTAACTTTTGTTTAACACCAGAGATGCAGGGAGTTTGAGTCCTTCTAACTCAGTGCTACCCAAATTATGGTCTGCTAATCAGCAGAGTCACCTAGAAGCTTGTCAAGAATGCAGAATCTTGGGGCCCCATCTTAAACCTGCTAAAACAGAATCTCTGACAGTAGGGATGGGAATCTGTGTTTAATGAGCTCTCTAGTGAATTCTTTAGGCAGTCTCAACAGACAATTTGTTTCTAACCTCATGTTACTCAAAGTGTGGTCCACGGACTAGCAGCAGTGGCATCTCCAGAGAGCTTGCTCAAAATGCACAACCTCAGGGTCCAACACACCTACTGAGTCAGAACCTGCATTTTAACGAGGTCTCTGGGGCATTTGCATAAACATTAAAGTTTGAGAAGTGCTCTGAACCTGCCTACAGCTCAAACAAATGCAGGTTTTATTGCATATAGTGAAATCTCATAGATTTAGTTTCTGAACTACAAATTGGAATCATGGATTGTGCGTTGTGCCATTTTATAACCTTCTAGCACATAAAGTTTAAACAAACTGTAATGAGTGCTAACAAATAGCACAAACCTGGGTTCCTACTGATCCTCTTATTAGTTAATATAGTTTCAGTTATTATAATGTTAAGGTATCTAAAATTATGCAAGTTTAGAAAGCAAATTATATACATTTTAACCTTACTCAAAGAGTGGCACATTTTGCTCAGCCACTCAAAAATCTAAATGTGATGTAACCATACTGGTGAATGAGACAATCTTTTACAAGTTTTAGCAAACCCTAAAGTCTACTACTAAGTGTGTGTTTTGATCTTTTCTCACCTTTACCTCACCAAAAATATGTTAATTGGGTGAGAGGGCCAGACATTGCAGAGAAAACCAGATGGAAAAATAAGAGTACAGAAATTTGATCCCAAGGAAAGAGGTTTTGTCATCAAACTAGCGTGTGAAGTTTCAGTATTTAAATCAGTCACTAGCAAAGTCCATGGTGGGAGGTGGGAAGAAGGCCATTTGAAACCATGTTTTTTAATTCAGTTTTTCCTTCAACAGCAGCAAACTTGTGATCCAGTATGCTAATAAAACATAGCTAAAACTATGAAGGCCATATTTTAGAAGCTAAGATAAATTTAGAGGCAGGGTTTTTGATTGGAACAGTTTTTCTCCCCCCCTACCCCCTTTTTGTTTTTTTTTTTTTTGGAAACAGGGTCTTGCTATGTCACCCAGACTAGAGTGCAGCAGCAACATCATAGCTCATTGCAACCTCAAACTCCTGGACTCAAGCAATCCTCCTGTCTCAGCCTCCTCAGTAGGTAGCTGGGACTATAGGTGTGCACAATCCCTCCCACATAATTTTTTTATTTTTTTGAAGAGAGGGGGTCTCACTGTGTTGCTTGGTCTGTTCTCAAACTCCTGGCTTCAGGAGATTCTCCTGCCTCAGCCTCCCAAAGTGCTAGAATTATAAGTATGAGCCACTGCCTTGAGCATCCTCTTATTTTTTTTAATGGTTATTTACTCTAATAAACATTTTAGCATTTAGATTTGAAAATGAGTACAATATAAGCTGCATCATTACAGATTACATTTCCAGAACTGTAGCTTCAACTTGACTTTCCACTTCGTTATTGAAAAGTAGATGATCCGTGCTTCCTTACATTTTTAACCCTTGATGTTAAGGTGATAATGATCAGGTACTTAGAGAATACTCAAAGGGTCACAGCTACTTCCTTTCCTGATAAACGCTATAATAACTGTTCTGGTCCTCATTTTATCAAAGCACAGCAGCATAATTAAAATAATTTAACAAACTTTAAAACAGCAATAAACAAACTGGAAACTATTTCTATGAGAAAATATGACAAAGAATATATTTAATCCATAAAGTTCATGGACATCAATACAAAAATATCTATGAATAGACACTTGACAAAAATGTTAATTAGAAAATTAGTAATAGTTACAACAAAGTCATTTAATGACTATTCAACATAGCCAGGGATTGTGCTAAGTGTTATGTTTACATTATCTCATTTAATTCTTATGACAACTCTATGAGGTTTTTATTACTATCCTCATTTTACAAATGAGACACTGAAACTTAAAGAGGTGGTTAAATAAATAACCTAGAGTTGCACATACAAGCACACATATACACAGTGCAGACTAAAGCTTTATCTGTCCAGCTGCTACTATCTAAAAGGACATGAATCAAGTGGGAAAAATAATGAAGTCCACATGCTGATTAACATTTGAAAAATGCATAACTAAGCCACTATCCAATGTTGTTACAGTTAAAACAACTCCTAGAAGAGACTGAACAATACAGGAAACCCAAACCTAGTCTCCTCATAGGCACTCATACACACTGGTAGAATCACATACAGAGTCTTAGATATGTTCCTAGTTTCCAACAGATTCCTATACTTCTTGGAATCTATTCTATGAAAATAATTTTTTAAATGCAAATAGTGGGATTAATAAAAATTGCTCTCACAAGATTCTACAAAAAGAAAAAAAATTATAAAAAATAAATCGCCAATAAGGGAATAGTTAAATGAATTATAGTATATTAACTCAAAGGAATATTATAGCATTATTAAATAGTAATCAAGAAAGTTTAATTATACAGGATAATACTGATGTTATAGCATCTTATTGAAAACATGAAGACAATTATATACCCAAAGATCTCTAGTATACAAACATAAAGAAACAGGTAGAAAAATGGAGGGAAAATGACAAATGTCAAATGTTAAGAGTAATTATCTCTAGGCAGTGAATTTATGACAAATTTTTGCTATGTTTTTCTGTGCCTTCTAATAAACATATTCACTTGACTTATCTGCAAGGTTTATAATTTGACAATTAAGAAGAACTACCTTAATTTTTGAAAATTGGAAACTTCTAAAAATAATCACAGAAAAAAACAAGTTAAAAAAATGTATCATTTTGGTTAGATAGGAATTTACCTTAGAGAAATTGATATGCATTAAGTCTAAATGCCATAAAACAAGACTTTACATATTGGACTCCATTTTCCTATAGGTAATCTTAGTCCTATACTAAATTAAATAAGGCTTACCTCTCTCAATCTAACAAAAATATAGTATATATTTAAAAGATTTCACTAACTCTTAATAGCAACACAATGAGACATATTTAAGACTCAAATAACATAAAGTTTAAAAGTCTGTGAAATTATAAAATTATGTGTACAAAGTTTTTTCAATCATCAGCAATATTTACTAGTATTTTCTTTGTGTCTATAATAGAAAAATAAATTTCCTCCTTTGAAGTATCATTTTCATTATGAACATCAAAACAAAACTTTGAGCAAAAAGCCCTTCATGAATAACTGACAAGCTAAATGAAGAAAATATTAAACCAAGGTAACTGTCTAAAAAAAGCTTATTCAAACAAGGAGAACAGGGAGGTTCACCAAAGTATGCAAAGGAGAACAAAACCAGAAATAAGGAGAAGGAATATAAATTAAGGACCTTATAACAGAGAGCAAAACACCCACTCATGTGAGCTGGCTGGAGGGTCCTTTCCTGCCTGCTGAGTATCCTAAAAATATGCTCTTTGGATATCTGAGCCCTGAAGGCCTCAAATTTCAAAGCTTCTTACTTGGTCTTTCAAAGATTTGTCAAAATGTGGCAAATGTGTCCCTTGTAAGGCCTGATCCCCTCAATTCCTCTGATGGTGGCGTTTCTGGTATGGACAGTACTCAGGCATTCTGAGGCAGAAGGGAGAGCTAGAGGAATGATTATAGAGTGGGTGTGTGAATCTCAAGTACACATTGTACCTTCTTCATAGTTTTCCCTCTGCATACTCCTGGCCAGTAATGAAAGAGACTTTAAAAACCGCTGCTAGAAAATATATCCAGAACTTGGAAATAGGTGTAAACGTATCCTTACAGTGTACGGCTGGGCTTGACTCACTACTGACTGGACAATTTCACAACTCCTAGAATGCAGAAATTAACCCACAGATTTTTGTCCGGTAGAGATGTAAATGATTTCTCCCCAATGGAAGAGATAATCCCAAAGATTTTGGTTGATTGCCCTATAAGAAATTCACCAGTTTTGTATCAAACCGAGAAATTTTATTCTAACATCTCTTCTGAAACTGCCATATATCTTAGCTTCTCGAATGCTCTTTAGACTGGTTTTAACATTTTACTAGGTTCCTCATGAATCAATGAGTTAAATAAAATATTTGACATGTGTTCATGCTATATTGGTATGCCATGTTTTTAATTTTTTGAAAACTATTCTTGAACACCACAAAAGTCCAAACTGAGAGACATCCTATAAAATAATTGGCCTATCCTTTTTAAAATGTCAAGATCATGAAACTCAAAGAAAGGCTAAAGAACCATTATAACATATTTTGAAAGAGGCTTGAGGAACATGAGAGCTAAATGTAATTTAGTAATTCTGAATTGGATCCTGGGTCAGAATAGTTCTTTTTATTTTCTTTCACTATATCAAAAATGAGCAGGAAAATTAATGACACTGATATCTACAGATTAGATAATAGCATTTAATCAATGTTAATTTCCAATATTAATTTCATCATACTATAATTATGCAACAGAATTGTTTCTAGAAAATGCACTCTAACATATTTAAGGGTAAAGAGCACCAAGTCTGTAAGTTACTTCAAATAATTCAGAAATTAGTAATATGTAAAGATTATTGATAAATGATGGAATAAAAAAAAACAAAGTAAAATTAGCAGTTGGGGAAGCTATGAAGGGTGTACTGGAAATCTTTGTACTATTTTTACCACTTTTCTATAAGTCTGAAATTATTTGAAAGTAAAAGATTACCACATAAATAAGTAAAGATAACCACAGTAAAAGATTACCACATAAATAATACCACATAAATAAGAATCACTTAAAGAATGCATGAAATCATGTAATCAAGGATCACAGTAACATCACTAGTAAACCCTTTCCTTTATTTAAAACTTTATGATTGACAAGATTATTTTCCCTCTATTATCTGGCTGATTTCTTATAAGCTTTCATGGTATACACATTTTTTTTTTTTTTCTAAATGAAGCTTGGAAAGATTCAGCAACTCTCATCTGATTGCTAATCCAGTAATTTTGCTACCACCTGATGCTGCTTTTTACTACAGACACCAGATTAGAGATTTGTCAACTTGCTCCTTGGGACCCATTAGAAGAGGGTCATGGTAGTAGGGAAAGGGAGTGGCAGTAGGGTTGGGGTATGAGAAGATGAGATGGGAGCTGAGGTGCATGACGCAGGCCATTTACTGACCATTCATCTCCCATTTTTATCCACTGTACATCAGCTACCATTGTTTTCTCGGAAGCTGTCTTTATACCATGGTACAGTTCAAGCAGAAAAGAACTGTTTGGGCAGAAGCAAATATTGCTTCTATTAAAAGAATACTCTAATACATATTTCTGTGCACTCAGGAAAACTGCAAGGAATCAAGATAGAAAGAGAAAGAAGAACAAGGAGAGAGAAGAGAAAGAAGGTGGCAGGTATTGAAACAATCAGACTCAGAGTATGTTAACAACCAGTGAACTTATTGTCATGCACAACTGAGAACTAGGATCTGCTTTTTCAACGCCACTGGCTTTCAACCAGGCCACTAGGACAGCACAAGGAAGACAGCTCTGTCGCTGTTAATAAAGACTCTGAAATAGCTTAGCGGTGTGTTTTGACACCAAAAATTCACTGTGGAGTTAGAGACCAGTTTGTTAAGAACGTTGCAAACTATAAAAATCTAAAAGGTTTTTAAATATTAATAGCACTTGAATGGTTTTCTCCCAGATGGCCACACAGCTGACTCTAGTTCTCTCCTAGAACCCTCTGCTGTTTATCCTCTAAATGTCCCCAATATAAAACAGTTTTAATCTTTTGTTGCTGCTGTAAAACTTGATCTACTGTGGAACAACATAATTAAGTGTCAGGGCCTGGATGTATGGAGTGAGAAACGGACAGAATAATCCAGGTTGTATGTCACTAATAATTCAGTTTATGGCTCAGTGATAATGGGATTCCTGATTATTAGCAGGTCGGCTGGCACTGGAGTCTTCTTAGCCCGAAGCCCAGATGTGTGGACATGCCAGGTGGTAGAGGTGGTGAGCCTCCCTCTGGGCCTATCTGTTCTAGTCCATTCATCTGCTAAATGCCTGCGTCACTCTCACAGTCCCATCTCAATGTGAAGCCAGCGAAAAAGGAACAGTAGTTTGATTTGAAAGATTTAATGTTCTCTTGTGTTTGTTCTAGTAAAAGTTGTGAAGAGGTTGTGAATTCAGATGTAAGTCACAGAAGAGCTACTGTCTTGATGTTATGGTTTTCTGGTAGTGCTGGTAGTGACCCAAGTTATATGTGCAAACAATGACAGCTATGAAGAGGAACGGGGAGGCAAAGAGGAATAAGTGAAGACAGAAGGCACAGAAAAGAGGAAGAGAGAGAAAATTGAGGAGAAAGGGATGGGGAGCTGTAAGGAGGAGAAGAAATAGAAAAAAAAATAAGAAAGAGAAGGACTAGTTTAAGAACAAGGAGAAGGAGGGATGGAATATGAAGAAAAAGAGGTTGCTGCATGACTTAAATGCTTCATGAATCAAGCAGAATTTCACCTCCAAAATGCAGATAGTCCTACTTTTTCCGTAGTCCCTGGCCCAGGGTTTCATCTGTCCTGTGAAATGTTCAAAAAAGCACAACTAACACTTACTTCATCTATGCTCCTTTTCTCATTTTTAGAGCTGATAAAAAAATATTGCTGATTGGCAGAGGTTTTTTTCTTTAGACAAGTGGAATGGCTTATGCCCTGCCAACCTGGGACCCGTTTGTCTCTGTATGGTGACTTTGCATATGGCTTCTCTGATCCTTTATGTATTGATCATCTTACGGTTTACATGCCAAAGACCAGGCTTCTTTTGTGTTTATCAGTGCAGGGAGATTTCTGGTGTAGCACACAGTATTGTCTGCCCCATGCCACCCCCCTTTGGGTCACCTCTTGACTTGACTTTAACCAAACCTGAGGTAAATAATTCCCCACATCCCAATGGCTTCCTGCCTGAAATATCTGCATGACCACCAGCTTTTCGGTCGCAGGGCTTTCCCTGAAGCCTTGGGCACAGCCTGTGTGTGTAAGCTCATTCCAGAAGTGCGCAGATATGAATGTCCCTAGAAGCAACCCTCGACCCTTAGGGCTGGCTGGGAGTCAGTGAATAAATACTTCTGCCTCACGGTCTTTGCAGAGACAATTCTGAGGTGCTTTCTACATAGTTGCTCGGAGGAACCCCAGTGGAAATAAGCCCCAGCTCTCACTGCCTCACTCTCCCCACTTCTTCATTTTTCTTTCTAAGATCACTTCCCAAATAAACTATAAGTTCCCTATATTAACTATATATATTTTTTATTCTTTGTGTCCTTCATGCTTTGGCATCTGGGGCCTTGGTGGGGAGCATGCCAGGTTAGTCAGCTGTTAGAGACAGCAAATGAGCTCTGGGGAGCGTGCCTCCCCATGCACGCCCATCAATACAGAGCCCACACCCTGAACCACCTCTTCTATCTGACTCTCACACTCCAGAAGGTTCTAGTCCTTTCCTCTGATTATCCAAGGGAAAGGTACCAGACAACTAGAGATAGTCCCTAAACTCTGGAGCCTCCTGAAATTATCCAAATTAGGACTCCTAAACCCGCTCACCCTGCTTTGCCTTGCTTTTCCTGACCAGCCTTTCCCCTCATTCCCTGTGCCTCCAGACTTGGCCTGGTGTTTCCAGGTGCAGCCTGCTTGGCACGCTGCCCCTACTCTTGGGAACTGTGAGTAACAGTCTTTTTAAGGGCAGCCAGCTCTTGATCTGTTGGCCTCACAATATCTGAATAATAATAATGAAACCTACATTTTAAAAGACTCCCAAATTCTTCTCTCAGGTTCTGATTTCAGAGGAGCCCAAATAAAGGCTAATTATTACTTATAGATATTTTCTAAATGAATGCATGATAAAAATGACAGTAGAGAGGAGATTCTGTAGAGGAAGGGGAAGAGCATCCAATTAAATGGCTAGCAAGGAGCCTAAGAATATGGGGTGACCACTGAGCTCATCTGCTGGGCCACTCAACTGCATGTTTCCCAGTCTTGCAGCATCTGCTTTCTTCTTAATCATCCTTTTTTTTTTTTTTTTTCCTTCAGACATCTGGGAGAATCGTGAATAGTAAGTAGCTTGCAATAGAAAATGCCAGAAGGAGAAAATGAGGCAGAGAAATTAAGTTAAGAAAATCTACTTAAAATAAGAAACACATACTGTCCTTGTTAGGGAATAGATTTCCCATACTTATTTTTAAACTGGAGTATATTAAGTTATATTTTAAATATATAGAACTAGAGGATAAAGAATGAAAGTCAACGCAAGTTAAAGAGAGAGGAGGAAGTAGTACACATTTGAGCCTTTCTGTGAGCAGAGAGGCCATTTTTCATCTTACGCCCCAGGGTATTTGTTAGTGCATTGGGAGAGGTAATTCATTAAATGAACCTAAGGTTAATGCACCTTCAAAGGAGAGTAATTTATCTCTTCTTCTTCAATAGGATCAGGCCAGGAGGTTCTACAGTTGGAAAAAAAAAAATGTATCCTGTTGAGATACCCCTGTAATGATCTTGGGTCCCCTGAATTCTACCTTTCTCATTTATTACACCCACATGACTAATGCACTGGATAGGGGGAATCTGTATTTTTTCCTCAAGGTGCTAGTGCTTAAGTTCCTTCTTGAACACCAGGCCATTTTTATATTTCTCTTCATATATTTTCCCTCACCTACTGAGCTTTCATATTCTAGCCTGACCAAAGCGGAGCTGGGGAGACATCCAAAAAGAAGGCTATGCTAGTTTAAATGAGTTGCTTAGACATTATAATAGCCCATTTTAGAATAAAGTCAATAGTAGCAGTTATGATATTATTATAAAACCTGCTGAGTTAACCAAGTGAAACCAGGGGAAACAAACTAAGCCATAAGTGAAATTTTTCACACTAGATTGCCCAATTTCCAGTTTCTTCTCATAAAAATTAATTTATTCATTCAGCCTCTCTCTCTGTGTCTTGTATATATAACATATATACATATATATTTTATACACAAACATATATATACCCATAGACACATACATATTTTTAGAATTTCAACAATATGCTAGCATTGTGTTAGCCATGGAAAAATAAGTAATAATAAATCCTGATTCCTGTCCTTTAAAAATGCCTGTCTGAAAGGGGAAACAGATGTGCATAGGAAGAATTAGTATAGGGTGTGGTTAGTGCTGTAGAGTCCATATTATACAAATATCCAGGAAAAAGTGGAGAGAAGGAAGTGGGGAACAAGCAATTCCACCTGGTCAGACTTGGATCTTGAAATAGAGGCAAGGAAAGTATAAAGCCCAACATAGAAATCACCTCTGAGTGCACATAAGAATCTTTTCAAGAGTTTTAAAAAAGGTCACTGCTAGGGTCCAACTCTTAGAGACTTAGATTCCCCTGGTCAAGGGTGGGTCCCCGACATCTGATTTATTCTCTGCTTTATCTGTTTTAGCAGCACCTAGAACAGTGCCGGGTGCACAAGACACCCAATACATCTTGGCCAACTCAATGTGTTCATCCCTAAACTTCAGAGGAAAGAGCTCAAGGGCAGGAAGTCAGTTTTAGTCATGCATGGTTCCTGGAGGTCAAGGTTATTTGTGTTTGTGGCTGGAAGGTGAAGTGAAGCCCTGATTCTCTTGCTAAGTCCTCGGGTATTTTCCATACAGAGGACATTGTGGCATAGCTAAGGCAGCGCCTGTCCTCACTGAGGATGGCCTCTGCTGTTAATAAAGAAACAAAGGCAGGCCGGGCGCGGTGGCTAACGCCTGTAATCCTAGCACTCTGGGAGGCCGAGGTGGGCGGATTGCTCGAGGTCAGGAGTTCGAAACCAGCCTGAGCAAGAGTGAGACCCCATCTCTACTATAAACAGAAAGAAATTAATTGGCCAACTCATATATATAGAAAAAATGAGCCGGGCATGGTGGCGCATGCCTGTAGTCCCAGCTACTCGGGAGGCTGAGGCAGCAGGATTGCTTGAGCCCAGGAGTTTGAGGTTGCTGTGAGCTAGGCTGACGCCACGGCACTCACTCTAGCCTGGGCAACAAAAGCGAGACTCTGTCTCAAAAAAATAAAAAAAATAAAAAAAATAAATAAAGAAACAAAGGCAAAAGCTGCCACCATTGCCACAGATTGGAGAGTGACTATTTCTTCCTAAAGTCACATAAGGGTAAAATATTTAAAAAAAAAAATACATACATGTTCACACACACAAAATTTTACTTTATCAGTCAATATGAGGTAGGTTATACTGTGATGATAAATAACCTCAAGTCTCAGTGGCTTAATTCCACAAAAATGTGTCTTTCTCTCATGAACATGTTCCATATAGGTCAGCAAAAGAGCGTGTTCATGGTAGTCACCCAGGTTCGCAGGCTGAGTTGGTTAGGTTTTTCGTTCTTACATTATCAAGAAGGGAGGTGTGGTGAATCATGTATTAGCTCTTAACATTTCCACTCAGAAGTGAAATATTTCACTTTTACTCACATACCATTGGCCAAATCAAGTCCTATGACCATGCTGAACTTTAAAGGGGGTAGGAAATTGAAATTTTACCTTATGGCTAAATGACAGGGAACAAGAAATATTTGATAAATAGCACTGATGTTTATGACACTGACCAATCAGCAATGGTGAACTCACTTCCCTTCAGAATTTATATAACTTTAGCTGAGTTCTTGTTTATTGCCCAAAGCTGAATATAGTTTCAAAAAAGAGCGAGAATAAGCTCTTACTGGTTTTTTGGGGGGAGGGGGTAGCAGTGGGGAATTACAAATTGCCAAACAGGTTTGCTACTTGCATTTCAAGGTCAAAAAACCCATATTCCCTTAGGAACAGTGTCTTATAAATAAAGTCATTGTCATAGATGACAGCTCATTTAAAGAATCACACACCAACCACACAGAGTTTTCATCACCTGAGTTTCGCAGAGTAATAAATGTTTCGCAATGCACTTGAGGCATCATCTTATGACCTGGGCTTACAATGAGAAAAGTACATCTTTGAAAAGTATGAAGAGAAGAATATGGGCTTTCACACAAAATGAACAGTGCTGCATCCACAGAATAATCTGGCTCCACTGGAAACTGCCAGCACAATAAACAGAGGGCTCTGCCCAGACGCTGAACCCGATCAAAATCAGTTAACCCTAATAGGTTAATATGCTAACCATGCTACTCAAGTCTTCAGAGATACAGGAGTTTAAACACAGACCTTTATAGATATTTTAGATTGTTATTTCAGTAGATGTTCCATTTTGATCTGCTATTTCTTTCTCCCATGGCTTCTTTTCAGCGTTGAAGCTGGGGGCAGAGGGAGGAGAGGGAAAATAAACTTTGATACAGAATTGAAATAAGTGATGAATTCTGCTTTATCAAGAATAGCTGGCCAGGGCAGCTAAGGTCAAATAAGACTGTAATAGTTGATATGAGAAACTAAGGCTTTTATGAAAAAAATGTATTAATATATCTTACCATCGCATATTGTTTTCCTAGACTGATGTGCTGAATTTTGTTAAAATTCTACTACTGAGTTCCTGAAAGCACTCATTTTATTTGTGTGTAGAGGATAGGTGAGGTGGGAGTCCAGGATAATTAAAGACAGTAGAAGAACCAGAAGGAAAGAGGAAAAAAAATCCACAATGTTTTTCAATATCCCTTGTGAAACAATAAAAAAAAAAAATGAACTAAACATTGAACAATCAATTTCTGAGAATGCAGAACAAATTGCTTACTCATGGATAATTATGAGACAAATGAACAAATAGGCTTAGAGATTATGATAAACCCTTAAAGGAGAAATGTAATTAATGATGATGATAAAAATGCTAAGTATTTGTAATAATAATTACAACATGTCTGTCTCCAGAGGTCCTACTTTTTAATGTTCCTTTTCAGAAAACATCATCAGAGTGTAATCAAAGGCACTGGAGGAAAATATGGCTAATTTCCTCTTTAACTAGACTGAATATCCATGCAAAAGCCTCTGGTTACCAGTGTGAGACGCTCTAGTGTCCACTGACATGACCCCTTCTGTGTCTGGATGAGGACCACTGTCTCATTGTCCAATAACCTTAAATATTAGGTGGACACACAAACTCCCTTCCCTCCCAGATAAACATCAGCTGACCCATGCTAGACCTATTCAGCCAGAGACTTACCCAAACCATTTTAAAATTGATTTATATCGTGAGCCTATTTTACTTTTTTTGTGAGTTGGAGAGCTTTATGAAATGATTGAGTTTGGTGTAAAGCATATTTTAACCTGTCTGAAAACAAGTATCACAGAATTCACAGCTGGAAAAGACCTCATGCCGCCACAAAGAGGCAATGCCATTTGTCTAAAGTCACACAGCCAGTAAAATGAAAAGCCAGGATTCAAAAACCAGTCCACTGGACTCCAGAGCAGCCTCCTAACACTAGCTCATGTGTCGATTAGGTCTAACGCAGGGACTGTCAACCTTCGTTCGTGCCACTGGCCCCTTGGCAGGCTGGTGCCGCTATGTATCTTTTGCGTAGTAATGTTTCCAAATGAATAAAATGCTATATATAGGATTACAGAGGAAACTGATTATATTAAAATACGCTTCTCAAAAAATAGGTATAGATATTTTAAAAATTTGTGAAATGCTAATATATGCATTGTTATTAGCACATAAATAGCCAAATTTAGTTGAAGTTTTAATAACAAGCCTACTTCTGAAGCAGGGAGGATATCTCACCATGATTTTAAGATATCCACAACAAGTGCGGCATGTGAAAATATCTGAGATTTCCATGGGTGGCCAACTTTCAGTCACTGCTGTGATTTTTGTGGTTTGGGGCCTACATTCATCATTGAAGGGCATTTGAATTTCAGTTAGAAGTTAGTGAATGATGAAGTTTTTTTTTTTTGCTATTCTACTTCATGGGCCCCAGATTTCTAGTCCTAGACCCCAGGCTTGCCAGATTAACAACCCCTGATAAAACATTCATATATATATTTACCATTATATAAGTGGGTATACCATCACCAAAAATTACTTATTTAGCACCTCCTGTCTGCTTGCCACTCTCCTAAGTCCAAAAGACATACAGTAAAGGTTTTCTGTTGTGTGGAGCCTAGAATTTAATTAGGAAGATGGGACACACTTGATATTTAAAATATTCAGTGAATGAAGAACATAGAGTTCAGATCACCGGAGAGCAGGGCTGTCTAGAATTTGGTACTAACTGAAGGGTAGATGTGTATAAGTAGGTATATGGACATAAGTGCTAGTCTGCATCTGCCGATGGCCTCATACATCAGGTGTCATGAAGGAGAGAAAAAATGGCACAAATAACTTGCACATCTAGGTAGAAAGCCATACATTCAAAGCAGACCCTCCCTGCCCCAAATGTGAGTCAATATATCACCAAGGCACAGACTAAATAGACGAAGTTCCAGGGAGCTCTAGAATAAAAAGGTGTTTTCACTGCATGTTGAGCATAAAGGCAGGTCTCTGTGCAAAGACTCAATTGCCTTTGGTTTACGTTCACTTTCCACCCATCTGCAAAAACACACATATACCCCAGTCTTTTGCTGATATAAATGGTTCCAAATTTCATTCCTAGGCTGGCAAACAAGGAGTCATTTCTTATGAGTAAGTGATATATGATACCACATTCCTAAACTTTTTCTTCCTCAAATTTCCAACAGAAGTTGAATGGCCACTTTGAAACTTAATGATAAATGGTAGAAACTCATTTCCTTCTGGTACTGGTGTTAGAATAAGAGTCATTTAGTTAACAACAGATTGTCAACTCTGAACTAAACGGCATCTGGTTCATAGTTTAGGAACTGAGATTTCTTTTACCTCTGCTGAATACATTTAATGATAAAAGGGAGGGGGTACCTACGTAATTTTAACCTTGTTATCAGGACATCTAAATCATTACATTTATAAATTCATTATATTGTAAATTTAATAATAGGTAGTAGATATTTGAAACTGACTTCCTTTAAATAGTTCCTAAGCTAATAATGACTATATGAGCCAAAAATACAATATAATTGCCTTGAAACTTAATCTGATTCACTTTAGCCCAGATAAATGATACAGTGTGTTGCTTAAATGAAGTCAACACTTGTTACACAGTCAGGAAGCTGTACTTTAAGACTAAATGTTGTGAATTATCTGAAAATAATCTATTTGAACATCATAGAATGAACCACCATAGAAATTCGGGGTCAACAAAAGAAAAGAATTTGGTACATGATATCATGTACCAAATGTTTAGAGTATTAAATGCTGACAAAGGCTAATATTTTTTCTTCAAATCGGGAGTCTGTGTTTATACTTCTTTTATCAGAAACTCATTCATTCATCAATTTGACAGATGTTTATGGGTACCCCTAGATGTTAGGTAGTAGGGGGGATATGAAGATGAATAGGGCCTGATCTATGTGCTCAGGGATCCTATGAATAAGATAAGATATGCACACAATCAACAAAGTGTCAAGCTCCACGTGAATAAATAGCATTTCTTCAACTCTGCCCCTACTGTATTTAGTAGTCCATTAACACCACCATGATATCATCAAATGGTTATTTGCATGTCTGCCTCCCTGTTCAAGCATTGGCTCCTGAAAGACATGGAGGGTATCATATTGTTGTGTCTTCAGTGTCTGTGATATGACTGGTGGGTATATTTTAAATGCATATTAATTGAATGGATGGGCAAGATTGTTTCTAATTAACATTATTAGAGAGTATTCAAGGATCAGTTAGATTCTTAAGCTGGCCCATAAAAACTGGTATGATACTTTCCTTCTGGGGAAGCAGGAAGACTGCATTTCCCAGAATTGTCACATCTGGTTGGGATCAGGTGGCTGAGTGCTGGCCAATGTGGATGAAAGCTATGAAGGCCACTTTCAGGACTGGCTATGAAATATTCCACTGGATCTTTCATATTCTCTATTTTTGTCCACATGTCTGGAAGTAGAGGACTTGAGATAGTAGAACCACATGCTGGAAGGACCCTAAATTCCCGAGTTTACTGCTTACAGGACAGTCACCCAATTAGGGATATACACATTGACCTTTGTGTGCACAAGAAATAAACCTTTGTTGTATTGAGTCCCTGAGATTCTGGGGTGGTTTGTTACAGCAGCTATCCTAGTCTGACTAATACAAATGGGTATATACTGTATTGATAGATGGAAATGGAGGGCAGTTGGTGAAGAATGTCATTCCTTTTGGAGAGAATGACAAGCATTAGATCCCCAAATCCATGGAGACCAACCCCAATGTTTCCCCCAAAGATAAAGTTGCTCCTTTAGCTTATTTTAGTTATAAGATCATGAAGCAGAGACAGTAAGCCCGTGGGCCAAATCTATCCCTTAGAATGTTAGGTTTGGCCCAGGCAGTGTTTGTCCAAACAGTGTTACAAAAAATGTAATTTGTTGTTGCTAATAGTTTTTTAAAGGAGAGAAAGTTTCTTTTAAAATGTTAGCTATCTTGAATGATTCAGGCCTAGTAGCATCTGGTCCCCTTAAATAGGGCCTGGGTTCTCTAATTTTCTACAGTATCTACCAGTCTCTACTGCCTCACAGCCAGCCTAGTGTCAGCAGATATTTGAGTTTTCTATCACTTCCATTAAGCCATTGAGGATTGGGATTCAAGGCCCATGCAGTGAACATGTGCATAATTGATTAGTTGTCTTCATCTTGTTTTAGTGTTTGCATCAATTCCATAGGAAGATCCGCACTTAAAAAAAAAAAAATATGTAGTTAGATAAAACAAGGGATTTTTGTTCAGGATATGACTGGGAACACCGCAAACCTGTTACTCTGGATGCCGCCCACTGTCTGGGGACTAAGACGATGTGGCCAGTCCAGCCACTGCAATAGAAATCAGGCCATTTTACTACCTGCCCTCTTTATTTCTGCATCTAAGATAATTATTCCAGAAAGGATCATTTTATTTGAGTATATGCTAGAGTTATGGGGCATGGGGAATTGAATAATCCAGAAAAACTGAATGCACTATAGCAAATTAGATCCCATTTTTAATTGCTAAGGAATGGGAATATAGAATTATTATGATTCTTGATGAAAACAAATCACAAATTTCGTGGATTTGTTTTTCTCAATTTACTTATCACAAGTAATATAAGTGTATTCTGAAGTCCTGGAATCTGCCCACCCTTTCATGTGGGCTAATCAAGGCAAAAAATGCAACCAAGTACCTCTAAAGATAGTGGTGGAAGTGAAAATGGGATGACAGAAGGCATTTTTTATAAAAGCAATTATAATTTTACAACAAACTAAGACAAGTTAACCTTCCAGCTAGGAAAAACAATGTATTGACCATGTAGCCCATAATGCTATCTTAACTTGCATCATTGCCTATAGGTACTTGTCCACTCATGTTTACAGAAGTCACACCAATGAAAGAATAGGTATGTTTATGTACCCTTACACATGATAAATACAGCACTAATTTTTATCTACCTCTATATCAGCTGCTGAGTAACTGGATGAATAAGAAAATGAATGCCATATGAATGAACAAATTTTATAAAAGTATCAATTATCCTACACAACCCCAGATGTCTCTCTAGTATTTCCCCCACAGCAAACCAGAAAGTCTCCTAAAATATTGATAGAAACAGATGCCTAGGGGAACATACCTGTATGCTTCTACATTATAAATAATGCCATTGTGCTCTGAGTGCCAGAAAAGATAAATTTCTGTGTTCATTGATATAAATTATTCTTCCCTCATTACAGTCTAATGAGCCAAGATTAGAGAATCCTGGATTCAGGATCTTCCATGCCAGGAAAATCAATTAGGTTCTCTGTGTTGTAGCTTATGACCTTGTTCAGTTTGTTTCCTGGACCATAATTTTACGTATTTTACCACTACCTTTATTCACAGCTAACCAGATTGTATGTGTAAGACACAACTGCACAATCATTTACCCTGCAGATTAGAGTCAGCATTACATTTACTGGTAGCTTCATCATTCCAACAACTCATTTGATTTTTTATTCCCCTCCCTCCATTCTCTTCTCTCCCACTAAATGAATTTATACTTTTGTTACTTTGAGAAGACAGCTAAAAAGACAAAGGAATATCTGAAGCAGAACGGAGCAGAAGTAATAAAAATTAAAGGTGGAGTTTTATACAAACTACTTCATTTTAAAGTCTATTCTTTTGGTAATCCACAAATCTGGTATAAGGTTTTCATCCTACTCAACTCTATGGAAGAATAGATGTGAAGAGCTCTGTACTCCAGAGGGATAAAATGGCCACCTATTTTGTAATAGGTATTTTTATATAGCCATAAATTGACTCTCAAGAAAAGGAAACTTACTTTGAGCAGAGTATTCACTGGATTTACGAAATCACAACCTCAAGGGAGGCGAATAATCTTCTTCAAGGACATAATTAACTGCAAATGCAGAGGCCTATCATTTCCAAGAGGAAGTGTGTTTAGTTCTCATTATTGTGCTATAGAAATCAGTCTGGTATCTTTATAAAGGCAAAGCCCAGGGATAGACATGGTGAAATACATGAAAATATGAGGCAATGGGAAGAGGAATGTTTCACAGAGCCTTGAATGTGAAAATTTACATCAAAAAGCATTCCTAGAAAGTACTAAAATAAGAAACACCATCTACAGTAATCCAAGCATGCCATCCAAATAGAACAGCAAAAAAGTTCTACCAGGCAAGTCTTAGAACCCAAAAAGAGGCTAACATAGCATATGTAAGAGGAAAGAAAGAAACACTATATAATATGCATTGCTGAACATTGAGACCACAAAGATGGTTGTGCTACACCAACACTCTGCTGTTGACCTTTGGCAAAAGTTCAGTATATTAGATAAGCACTATAGCAACGTCGATTGGGGTAATAAACATGGTCCTACCTCTACATCTGACTCCTGAGATTTTATTCTCTTAATAAGCATTATTAGGAAGAAGATATCTATTCATGTAATATTTATTGCAATATTACATATAATTGCAAAGACAGTTGACTTTTGAACAACATGGGTTTAAACTGCAAGGGTCCACTAAAATGTGGATTTTTAAAATAAATACAGTCAGCCCTCTCTATCTGAGGGTTCTGCATCTGTGACCAAACTCAGATTGAGATAAAGTATGCCAGGATGTGAAACCCGCAGATATGGAGGGCCAAGTTTTCCTATACTCAGGTTTCACAGGGCTTGAGTATGGGACTTGAGTATGCTCAAATTTTGGTATAGGCAGGGGTCCTGGAACCAATCCTCCATGTACACAGAGAAATGACTATAATTAAAAACAGCCCAAATGCACAATAAGAACATGCCTAACTTACATTCTATTAAATTAATGGAACCACTATATATAAAGTTATTGTAAAGTCAATATAGTAACTTAGAAGATGTTTATGACATAGTTAATAAAAAACTGGAATATAAAATTGCACTTACATTATGATGGTTGTAACTAGGAAAAGAATATCACATTTTCGTGATTTTATGATGCCGTCCATTTCAAGGTGTTAATTTAATAACAACTATATGTAGCCAGTAGAGTATATACCATTCTACCAGATATTATGAGCTTTTAATAAAATAGTAATGTAACTTATTTCTTTGTTCATACATTATGTTCAAACTCAATTAAAAGACTTCTTCTTAAATACATTATGAGTTTAATAATTAAACTCTTGATATAGGTTATAATTGACTAAGAAGTTTTAGACCAACTTTCAAGAGTTTCAAAAAGTAGACACACAAACGCATACAATTCTTGTAATCATTTTTATGCCCTCTTGTAGCAAAATATTTTATAAATAGATGCTCACAAACACACAGAATTCTTATAAACAGTCACTCCCTATCTGTCAATAATCTATTTTTGGATTTATAGGTAAGGCTGCACTGTGTTCAGTGGAAACAGTGAATAGCAGTGTTTACTGACTGGGTGGAACAGGTGATAACAATGCCCAGCTGAACCGCACAGGAGCTTACTAAACCTTTAGACTTCCAGACTCCAGCACTATGAGAAAATAAATTCCTATTGTGTAAGCCATCTGGTCTGTGGTATTTTGTTAGGGCAACCAGAACAAACTAATACACATGCAATTTGGGAATCTTTAAATTGTCCAATACTATCAAAATGCAAGAAGACCTAGGTGTTGAGTAGTAAGAATGACTTTGGCAGTGTCGAGCAAACACTAGCTAGCATCGCTCAGAGCAGGCTGACGTTCATTTGTAGGAGGGTAAGGAAGAACCGAGTCCCCATCCTCCCACCCCCTGTGGCCTAGTGTCCTTGGGCCTGGCCCAACTGGATACACAGTAAGCTGTTTTTGAAGAGGGACCATTTCCCTTTTTGTGGAATGGGAAGGGTATTGTCTTAAAAGCAGGGTAAAAACAGTCTGGGCATGGGTACAAAACAGTCTGCACTCAAATGTCACCTTTTCAGGGCTGATTTCTGGGAGTATTAGCTGCTAACATCTGGCAATTTGTGAAAGATGGGTTTGGCAATTTGTGAAAGATGGGTTTGGGTGTAGACACTCCTCTGGGAGAGGAGGGGGCCATCAATTCCAAATAGCTTGTTACAATCTGGGGAGCCTCTATGGTAATTTACTAGACAATCTGGCTTGTCTCAGCCCAGGTAGAGTTATTTTATATTTGTTAATTAAAAACATAAGATATTACGTGCAGTAAACCTCACAAATTTTAAGTGTACAATTTCATAACTTTCTACATATGTTTACACTGGGGTAACCACCATCCTAATCAAGATACAGAGTATTTGAGAGAATCCCTTCAATACCCCTAGTCAATACTCTCCCAACTCCCAGTCAATGCTCTGATCAAAGGTCACTAACCACTCTTCTGGATTTTTCAACAGAATTCCAATTAGCTCAATTTAGGCTATAAAGAAGCCCCAAATAACCTTGGGCTGATCCAGGAATTTTGGCAGCTGTAGTATTTGCTCAGGTAGCCACACCATGTCTGGTTTCATCTGACCTAGAAGCTCCCCTTGCTTTCTAATTGTCTTATCTTCTCCTCTATTCTCTTCTTCAATTGTTCAACTTGCCCCTAACATACTGTGGTCACTACCCATCACTACAAAGCATGGAAAGGCATGCTTATAACACATGAGCTGCTTTCAAGGCAGACTGTTGCAATGCCAGGGAATTTTCTGGCAAATTGGCAGCTTGGCCTGCTGTCGTGGTCATTTGTAACTTCTTATTCTACCATGAGCATTTTCCCTTCTGAACCTGCCCCTCTGCGACTGTTCATGGCTGAATATCATGTTGCCATGAGGGGAGGCACAGGGTGCAAGTTGTCTCCACCTAAGCACAAAGACTGGTGCAAAATGGGCAAGGACTCCAGCAGTAGACATCGCAGCCTATTTTCAAGGTTGATATGGATATTCGAAGAGAGAAGGCATCTTTCTCCTCTTCAGATCTCAAGTACTAGAGTAGCAACCTAGAGTAATGCATGGGTGCTAAAACCAAACTGACTAGTCAAATCCATTCTATTTCTTGTGAATTTATGACTTTGGGCAAATGTGATAATCTCATAGAACGATTATGAAGATTAAATAAGACAATATCTGCAAAGTGCTAAGAAGAATGCCAAGCACATAGGAAGGAAGCACTTGCAGAATGGTAGATGCTACTAAAGTTACTTTAATCTGCAGTGATGAGCATCTTTGCTGCCAGGTGAGGAATACCTGCATGAGACAGCCCCCATAGAGCAACATACTGTCAAGAGGAAGAAAGAGAGAAAGAACTAGAGACTTAAAGATATCATTCCATGCCTGGACGCAGCCTTGCCTGAAGTTGCAATCACCACTTGGGCTTTGGAGTTACCTAAGGCAGTACATTCACTCTCGCATTTCTCTTACACTAGATGGACTTATGTTTCTGGCATTCGCAACGGACTGGGTTCTGACTACATCCACACTGGAATCCCACAACTCTGATGCAAAATGTAAACCAAAGCTTCTTGCTCTCACTTATGGCTCACTGCAGGAAAAATGCATGCCATTCTTCTCATCACACCAGGATTATGAAGTGCTGATAGGATAAGCAAACTACAGAAGACCCACTTCTAGCTTTAATTTCTATATTCTTAAATAACAGAAATAGATAATAAAATAATAAATAGAGTGATTTATTCCCTGACAGTTTTCATTTTTTTCATCAAAAGTAACTGAGTTGAAGACATAGAATCAAGCAAGAAGGAGGGGAAAAATGTTTCCTTGTGTTGTTATTTTGTTCAGTCTGTGTTTCTAGAACAAGGATGTAAATTATAGAGGTGGATTTATTTATTTATTTATTTATTTACCAGTAAATGTCACATTCATTAGCAAAACCCTCAAGATAGAGTGAGGCAGATAACTGGGAAGATAGAAAAATGCAGAGTTCAGTTTTAAAGTTCCTGTCAGGTACAATTCAAAATAAACTTAGATTCAGTGAGGACGAATGAATCAAAGATGGGTTTTTGGCAGCAGTTCTGGCACATGTTACCACAGACTGGCAGATTTGTGTTTTTCAATTTGGAAAGTCAGGGTACAAAGGTGTAAAACAAATGCATACACAAGGATAATATTCACCTTCCCCTTTCCACTCCATTCCCAAAAGTCAGGGAGAGAAGCAAGAAAAGAAACCTGCTTGAACTAGTGTACATTCAACCTTCTAGAACAATTTGTCCTCAAAATTCACATAGTATAAAAAAGAATGAAAACTTCTATTATAAATCATTATAATATTTCTTTACATGAATTTTCTAAAATATCTATTTCTTCCCCCAAATGTTAGGCTCAGAGTGATTTGAGATTTCAAAAATTTTCCAATAGGTAAGTCTATATGACTAAGTCTACCTTTAGCATTGAGCAATTAAACATTTTAAGTAGTATTCAGTAAACCTGTATGATAAAATAATTATCTATGGTTTCTATATTCATTCTAAAAGTTTCCAATGAATGCCTTTTATGCCTATATATTTTACTTTAAAAAAAATCTGTGCTGGATTACTATCTTAATTTAAAATTCTTCTCCTAAATTATAAAGACCACAAGTAACATTTTGCTACAAATGGAAGAAAGCTGGCATATATAAAGAAACCACGTATTTAAGGATCTTACATTGTTTAAAATGAGATATTGCACTTCAGTGTAACAAAGATAAAATTTGCCATCTTTTATAATAATCTAAATAGTCCAAAATCACACCACTTAAATGCAGAATAAAAATTAGAAAAATTACAATTTAAAAGATTTACGTGGATATGTTTTTGATTTAGCAATGAAGTAAATTTTCAGTGATGAATTACGCTGCACTCAGGATTAGACTTAAAAAATAAACTTCTATTACTGATTTGTAGCTTGGAGAATACAAAAAAATTTAAATCAAGGGACTAAACATTTTATCCAAAACTTTATACTTCAGAAGACATGTAGGTAAGAAAGACAAAGTCAACAATGCTACATTTCATTGAATACCATTAACCTGTACCTTGAGTTTATGAGGAGGAAAAATAGAGTAATATGCAGATTATAGTATGACTCTTTATGAGAGCTTCAATTAAAAATATGCAACCGTGATATCATCAAGCTAAACATTTGTTCTGCATGACTGAAGCTGAGGCCCACTGCACCGACTGTATTTATACCCAATTATCGAGCTATGACCTTTGACTTCCTTTTAAAGCTGTCTGCCAAAAAAGTTGAATTAAAACACAGCTTGAAATTCAGCCAGTTTCCAGAATTCTCCTTAATGGAATAGATTCTCTATGCTACATGGGACAGGAGTAATGCAATGAAGTTTTTTGCATTGACATTCAGGGATCACAGGCTCTTTCTCTACAATAAGACCTTCCCTGGACTTGCCAAAATGGGTAAGGAAACTGCCCACTTTCAATTAGGAGCAGTTAATAAAAAGTCCTATCACTTTGATCTGACAGTGAATGTGCTCCATTAGGCTGAAATAGAGGAGCACCTGGACAGCTTCTCTTTAACTATGTAGGTCTCTTAAGCGAATGGGCACTGAGTGAGTTCTCACTTTCTTATCCAAGGAAAAACCAAAGGAAGCATTTTCAAGAAACCACAGTCCAAACCTACAACAGACTATTTAGAAATACATGCATAAAATTGTATTAAATGTCTGACGAAATCAAGTTGCACGGTAATGAATAATTTTTTTGAGTCTAAGATTAATTTTCATAGACTTATTAAGTATTTAAAATTTGCAAAATTTTTAAGTCCCCCAGAAAGAAAAATAAAAAAAGATTCACACACACATATAATTCTTCAGTTTTTATATGTATGAATATTTTTTAAATAGCATTGTTGTAAAGTTTCTGTTCATTGTGAGTGTTTTTCATGTCACGTGAAATACTGGAGGGTAACTTATTTATAATATGCATGAAATTTTTCAAGCATTTTATCTTATGGATTAGTAAAAATATTAGTAAATTGTCAGTAAGTCATATACATAGTAATATTTCCCCAATTAATTGTGATTTGCATTTTATTAATGGCTCTATTGGAAGAGTGTTAATAAATTGCCGGTAATTATAATTTACCCTTGGGTAGTCAATGTTCAAATCTTTTTCAAGAGAGGCACTACATCAAGATTTACCAGTTTTATACAGGCAAGTTGAATTTCTCCCACGATTAAATCTCAGTATTCCTTCCCCACATTGGTTTTGCCTTTCCCCAGATTTTTGGTCTTCTTTAACTGTTCTTTGCCATTGGAGTCCCTGAGGTTGCACGATTTATAGATTTTCCTGTTTACCCTCTTCCTCCACTGATGTACTCATTTTAGGGATTCCTGGTAACTATGAGAGTACCTGTTCCATTGAAGCTTCTCATTGACTATCTTATGAATGCTTGTCGGTCTCCTAGGATTGATATCAAAAGTCAAAATGAGAAACCATATCCAGCTTAGGCATGTTAAGAAAAAAACATTTGAATTCAAATAACCTTATTTAAGATTTCCTTTCTGGAAGGCTTTAAAATCTGACTGTACTCATGCATTCATTTCTTATTCATTCACTAATTTATTCATTCAGGAAGAATTTAATAAACACCATCCAAGTGTCAGGTACTGTGCTAGCTTCTGTGTAAACACTGATAAATCTAGGGACCTAGCCAGTCCTCAGGCTAGTAAACTTATAGTTTAGTGTGTGGGGAAAACAAGCCACACAAAAATAAACGCATCATTTTAAGTTGTGGTAGTGCCACGAAGGACGTTGAGAAGATGCAGCGAGAGAATAATGGGATCGAAGAAGGAGTACATATTTCATTTAAGGTGATTTCAGAGAAAGTGTCTCTGAAGAGGTGACTTTTACCTGAGATCTGAAGTATCAAGAGTGGGGGGGGGGGAAGAGAGAGAGAGAGAGGGAGAGAGAGAGAGAGAGAGAGAGAGAGAGAGAGAGAGAGAGAGAGAGAGAGAGAGAGAGATTGAGTGACTAGGGCGTAAGGGTTAAAGAAAGTAGAAGTTGAGGTTTTTGCAGGTCAGGAAGCAACTTGTGAAGATCCTAAGGCTGCAAAGAGCTTATTGAATCTTGTTACGAATCAAAGTGATAAGGACAGTGATGAGGGAAGGAAGGAGAGTTAGGGTGAGGGAGAGAAGGAGGGGGAGAAATGGAGAAAGAGAGATGGAAGGGGAGGGATAGGGAAAACAGAGGGGGAGATGGGCAGATTTGGAGGGAGAGAAACAGAGAGAGCAATGAAGGAGAAGAGATGGGAGAGAGACGTGAAGGATGAGAGGGAAAGACGGTGGTGACGGAGAGGGAGTGATGCAGAGAGACAGGTGGAAAGAAAGACAAAGGGAGACACAGAGGGGAAGAGATAGAGGAAAAATAATGGACAGGGAGAGATAGAGGAAGAGTATGGAGAGTTGATGATAGAGAATAAGGCCAGAGCCTAAGCACTGCTCATAAAAACAAACTTAAAATTCCAGTGATCCTAGAAGAATACCCTTAAGATCGTCTTTCACCCCAGGCTCTGCTTAGCACTCCTCCCCTCCCTGGCTGTCATGCAGGGCCCTGCTTTGATTCTACCTTAAGGTCTCTGACATCTCCCATGGTCTCAGCAACAGCCCTGCATTACTGAGAACTTTCCATCCAGGTCGACCACCTGATGCCGATCTCCCTTTAAGGTGGACAGCAGGCCATGGGTTGGTGGTCAGGTACTCAGCGCCATGTTCACTGTGGGACACTTGGCATCTATCAACTGCAGATCAGCTTCTCTCTGGGGAAGCTAAAAAGCCTTCACTAACTCTTGAATATCTTGCCTTGTGACAACTGAAAACGTGGTTCTTTGGGGCTTGTACTGTGTCAACATGGCTATGCAGGATTCGTGTCCCAGAATCCCTCTTCCCAAATGGCTCTGGTTCAGGTTGGCCAGAAGAGTTGGCCAGTGAGAGCTTGAAGGTAAACTGATGCAGGGGGCATTGCTCTCTTCATGTTGTCAGAGTCAAGGCCAGAGGTGGTGAGGGGCTGGTGCAACCTAACTCTCCCTGCTCCACAGCCAGCCCTTCTTCCCGACTGCCAGGGCTGCTGACCACTGGACCCCCTGTCAGATGCAAATGCAATAGCTCCTCTCTGCAGTTTCTTTCCAGAAATTGGTTCTACCTGACTTCCTGCCTGTCCTTGTAGGCTTCAGTGCTACAGAAGCCTGGGGAGTGACTTATCTCTGGAGTGATTTATCTCTGATCTCCCTACTCTATCTTTTGATCTCCACTTCCCCATCTTTGCCAACTACTGTATGACTTCTTAGGCCTCTAATAAATCCCTATTGTATAATATTCATGGTTTTGCTTTCCAGGTTGAACCTTGAATGATACGTGATCTATTATCCTAAAGAAAAGAAATTCAGCTTTATCTTCAACTTAGGAAAAACAAGCTAGCTTACCAATTAGCAAGCTAACCTGGAGAACAGTTGAGTTTTGAGTAAATTACAAGAATAAAACAATTGTAATTCCAGTTACATAAACCGCTTGTAATTACCGTCCGGTTTGTAAAACAATATGGCTGCATTGGGCACGCTGCTTTCTCTGGGCAGGGAAAGCATAAAACTAAAGAGTCAGGTTGATTGATCTTAACGCCAGTAATCCAGCAAAGAAGATTATGATGTTGGTGAGTGTAAATAACCTAACTGAAATATGGTGATGGCAAAACCAACATAGTAAAATAAGAAAGCCCCCAATAAATAACAAAGTTCATTGACACATTCATGTTCTTCATAAAAGGGCCAGAATTTTCTCTGAGGGAAGTATCCATATCTGATAAAAAAGCTTTCAGGTCATTTGTGTCTATTATCAATAATGCATCTTGTAATTTTGCTAACAGTGCATGGGAGTGAAAGAACAGATTTGCTTTAACATGACATACAACTAAAACTTGATCAGTGGTCATTGCACAAAGACTTTTTTTTTCTTTAGCCCAAACATTGTCCTTGATTAAATCCCTCTGGAATAACTGGGCAATCTTAGAGGTGTCTTAATTCTTTTAATTCTCTGAAAAGTTAATGTTTTATACCATCATAGTGGCTGGTACAGGTACTTCCCTCATGGAAAATGTTGGCCCCTTAGCAAGAATATGGATGTGTCAATGAACTCTAGCATTCCAGAGGCCAGAAAAAAAACAAAAACAAAAACTGAAAACACGCAGCTTACTTTCAGCTTACTTTCAGGAAGTTCTCTACTTCCTTTCATTTAAGTAACTTAAGAAATGGTCCCCACCCCTCTTTCCTTCCATCTGGTGTCATGCTAAAGAGTTTTTATTCTTAAAGAAACTGGGAAAAGAGAAATAGAATGCATTTGTAACATGGAATACAAACACAAGATATTTTTGTTCTATCTTCCTGAGTTTTTAAAATTGTGGTGAAATACACATAAAATTTAGCCTTTTAGCCAATTTTAAGTGTACAGTTCAGTACATTATTATTGTGCACAATCACCATCAGCTGTCTACAGAAGTTTTTCATCTTCCCAAACTGAAACTCCATACACATAAACAATGACTACCCATTATCCCCAACCTCCTGCCCTTGTTAACCACTACTCTACCTTCTATCTCTATGAATTTGACTATTCTAGGTACCTCATAGAAGTTGAATCATACAAGATTTTTGCTTCTGGATTTGGCTTATTTCACTGAACATAATGTTCTCAAGGTACATCCATGCTGTAGGATGTATCAGAATTTCATTCTTTTTATAGTCAAATAATATTCCATTGTATGTATCTACCACATTTTGTTTATCCCTCTATCTGTCAATGAACATACTGGTTGTTTCTGGCCTTTGTGAATAATGCTACTGTGAACATTGTTAGACAAATATCTGTGGGAGTCCCTGCTTTCAATTTTGTCTTTCTGAGCTTTTAAATGATGGCAATAATTCATGTCAACACACACACCCCAACTACATAATGTGAAGAGAGAAAGAGACCTTTGACTGACCATGTTAGCAAATTTTGGACAGTATATAAAGTGCATCCTTCCCAGGCAGGATCACCAGATTGTGGAACTCAGTTTATAGATATTGAAGTCAACAAGCCCAGCACAGGGAGATGACTTGTCTAAGGTCACAGTTGGTCAGTGCCATCTCCAGGGCCAGAACTGTCCAGAACCTCTTGATCTCTCTCTAGCCCAGTGATCATAGCACCATGTCCTCCTGATTTAGAATGTTGTTGCTTAGTCCCTTCTGACGTTGAGCAAGGAGCTTTTCTACCAGCACAATCATCACTCTTACATGCTCCATGATCATGCTGGCTTACATTATAAGAATTGAAGATTTTACATGCTGGTTTACCTAGTCATGTTATTTAGTATTTGTTCTTTTGTTTCATGGTTGAGAGAGGAGTGGGAATAGGGGAAAGATCTTTTATATTTTATACTTAATTTTATATATTCCACATATTTTTGACAGTGATCACTTTGCCAGATAGTGTGGTCTCTACAAAGATAATGATGTCCTTGCTCTCAAGAAGGCTACAATCTATTATTTGTCATGAACGTCTTTTTCCCATTAGACTTATTTACTTCAACATCTCTGTGGATGGTTTAAAGAACACCAGGTTCTCGGAACTGGTGTTTTTGCATGGAAGGATTTGGGTAGATGGCGTCATGAGGAGAAATTGAATGAACCCTATTTTTTGCATTTTGAACTTTCAGTCCATGAAGAGTTGGGAATCATTTCATGCCTAAAGGGTCTGTTTTGACCTTTGGTATAGAATTTCCAAAAGCACAATGTAATTGTAGTCAGATAATGAGAGCAGAGGAGACCTTTGAAGAGCAATTTTAAAAAGCATATTTTTTTTCTTGTAGGTTTTAAAGATAAATGTAAACCTCTAACTTCCTAATTTCCTGTTGATCTCTTCTGGGATGTATGGTTGAATAGAATGAGGGGGAGGAAGAATAAAATGTTCTCTGGAAGTAGGCCACTCCACTCAATACTGCTTTGCAGGAAACAAGGTTATCTTAAATTTCAACATTTACCAGCAAACACTAAACAAGGGTTTTGAGTTTTCACAGATACAGATATAGCTTTGATGGTGAAAAGAACACTGTTAAGAGAAGTAGTTGCTTGAGATATGATACTTTGGTGTTATTCAGAAGTGATTTAAAATTTACTTTGCTTTTACGTACTTCTTGTATTTTTTAAAAGTCCATTATATATTTCTTTTGGTGATGTATAGAAACCCAACATATTTTTGTGTTTTAACTCAGCAATCTGTTGAACTCTCTTATTAAGTCCACCAATTTTTCTGAAGATTCTTTTTGTTTCTTTATGTAGACAATCATTTCATCAGAGATAATTGTAAGTTTCACCCCCTTTCCAATACTTAAAATCTTATTTCTGTTTCTTGAAATTCTTTGCTGGTTAGGACCCACATTAAAATGTTGAATGACTTTTTCTGATTTTTAAAAGGAAGGCTTCTAATGTTTCAACAGTAAATATTTAAGGGTAAATACATACTCTTAATCCAGTTAAAGGAGTTCTTTCTCTCTAATTTATTTGAAATCTTTGAAAAATCATGAATAAGTTATTGTGTTTTATATATTTTTTTCTGCCTTTGTTAGGGTGATCTGATGCCTTTCTCCTTTAAATTATTTTGAGCGTTAAGTGTCATCATTCAGGTTGCTAGAACAAAGTACCACAGACTGGGTGGCATATAAACAATAGAAATTTCTTGCTCACACTTCTGGAAGCTAGAAGACAGAGATCAGGAGGCCAGTCTGGTTGGATTCTGGGGAGGGCCCCTTTCCAGGCTACAGACTGCTAACTTCTTGAATCCTCAAATTGCAGAAAAGAGAGACTTTCTGGGGTCTCTTTGATAAGGGCACCATTCTTATTCATGAAGGCTCCACTCTCACGACCCAATCACCTTTCAAAGGCTTTATCTTCAAATATCATCACATTGGGGCTTAGGATGTCAACATGTCATATGGTCAGTAAAATTCTGTGATTTTTAGTAAGTTTACAGAGTTGTGCAACAGCATTGTTTGAATTGTAGTCCCGCAAGTTTCTCTATAGTTTGCTTGTTATAACTTCATTAATTCCTACTCCTTTGTCTTTCTTCTAGTTCATTTGTGCTTATTTTGATATTTTCTGTAACCTCTTAAGTTAGCCTTATAGCTCATCAATATTCAGTCTTTCTTTTTTTCTAATATAGCATGTAAAACTAAACATATCCTCTTAACTGCTCCTCAAGGATTTTACTATAGTGATTTTATTATGATTTAGTTTTAAATATTTTGAAATTTTCTGCTGGGCACGGTGGCTCACGCCTGTAATCCTAGCACTCTGGGAGGCCGAGGCGGGCAGATTGCTTGAGGTCAGGGGTTCAAAACCAGCCTGAGCAAGAGTGAGACCCCATCTCTACCATAAATAGAAAGAAATTAATTGGCCAACTAATATATATAGAAAAAATTAGCCGAGCATGGTGGCGCATGCTTGTAGTCCCAGCTACTTGGGAAGCTGAGGCGGAAGGATTGCTTGAGCCCAGGAGTTTGAGGATGCTGTGAGCTAGGCTGACGCCATGGCACTCACTCTAGCCTGGGCAACAAAACGAGACTCTTGTCTCAAAAAAAAAAAAAAAAAAAATTCATTATGATTTCTCTTTTGATCCATAAATTACAGTTGTCCCTCTAGAAGACCCCACCCATACCAAAATCTATGGATGCTCAAATCCTTAATATAAAATGGCATACATGGTACTTGCATATAAACTATCCTCCCATATACTTTAAATTATCTCTAGATTTCTTATAATACCTAATACAATATAAGTGCTATTTAAATTACTGTTACACTGTATTCTTAATTTGTATTTTTATTGTTGCATTGTTACTTTTCAATATTTTTTTAACATTAATATTTTCTATCTGCAGTTGGTTGCATCTGAAGATGTGGAACCTGTAGATATGGAAGGCAAACTGTATGCACTTTCAGTTATTATTTTGCAAAAGAATACCTGTTATTTTTCCTGTTTTTTCTTCTTCACATTGATCACCATCAGAAACACTGTGTATTTTATTTATTTACATCATTTCTTGTCTACCTCCCTTACTAGAATGTAAGTGTCCTCAGAAGAGGATTTTTGTCTGTTCTGTTTACTGTACCGTCACCCCCAGTGCCTAAAGCTGTGTCCAGCACATAGTAGTTCTGGATAAATACTTGTTGAGTGATGTCCCATATGAAATATATTGAGTTTTTCCTCTATGGCCTAGAACATAGGTTAGCTACCTTTTTCTGTGAAGGTCAAGATAGTAAATATTTCAGGCTTTATGGATTATATTTGGTCTCTGTCATATATTTTCCTTCCCTTTTCTGTTTTAAAAAATTGTGTAACCCATTAAAAATGTAAAAAATAATAATAATAATTTGAAGGCCATGCCCAAACGAGCCATGTGCTGGATTAGGTCTGTCAGCCATAGTTTGCCAACTCTTGGCCTAGAATATGGTCAACTGTTGTGAACGTTCTTTGACTACTAGAAAATATTAGTCTCCAATTTTCAGGATCAGTTTTTATACTCATAAAAATATTCCAAACATGCTAATTGGATTACTCAAAGCTTCTAATTTCTTTACAAGATTTATCTGTTAATTAGTGAGGATACTATATCTAAATCTCCTACTAAATTACAGATTTGTTAATTTCTTCTTACAGTAGCATTATTTTTTTATTTATATATTTTGATTGTGTGATAGTATCATACCTTTCTTTTGATTAGTATTTCTGTAAGTTACTTTTTTGCTATTTTATAAATAACATATTTTTTGTATTTTTTCTGAAATTATCCAAGCCCCTGACAATCTCTGTGTTTTAACTGGGTAAGTTAGTCTTTTTGTACTTATAGTGATAACTAAGGTATCACTATAACTGAATTTATTTTTATCATATGTCTTTTTTCCCCTTATAGCTTTCCTTTGGATTTACTGATTACCCCTTGCCCTATTCTTTTTAATTCATACTTAAAATTTATTCTATGCTTTCAGTGCTTATTAGACTTCACAGATTATTTTAGCTTCCTCTTAAATAATATGAGGATTTTTAAATGATTTAACCTTTTTTCACCTCCCTTTCAGCTTACCTGCTATTGTTTTCTGTTTACTTGTTCTATCTTATTTGTTTAACATCACAAATAAGATATTATTTTATACAGTCATGTTTATTTAAACTTACTCATATCTTTTTTTGGATCACCTTGTTTTCTTCTATTACCTATCTTCTGAGTTTATTTCAATTATAATTTCTCTCTCTGAATACATGCTATATTTGGAAGAACTTGTTGATTATAAACATATTCAATTTTTGTTGATCTAAAATTGTGTTATTTTACTCTTGCTCTTGAAAGATAACTTTTCTAGATATACTATTATGTGTGGAGAGTTATTTTATCTAAGTATTTTTCCTCCAGGGAGCATTTACTATTGCTTCTGTCGGGAGCCAGGCTGCAGTTCAAAAAAAGGAAACATTTTATTTATATGGGAAGGGTTTAAAACCACAAGCCCACATAAGAATAGTCTATGGTTACAAATTCTCAGGAGGATCTCCTATTTTAGTATTACTTTTATTTCCACTTGGAATTCAGATGGAGATAGGCAGGTTTTATGGCATCTCTCTTTGCTGGAAGGTGGATTTTGTTTCTGGACTATCATTCACTGAGGATGCAGTCCTCTTAGAGCTCAGCTTGTATGCAAACATCTCAGATTCAAATGTATCCTTCTGCAGTTCCAAGGTCTAGTCTCCCACTTTCTCTTACAGCATTATATTAGTTCTCCAAATATCCTCAAGTTATCCTGAGCCTTAGCTCTTACTTATCACTCCTGTTTCTATTCCTAGTCCTTTTTTTTTTTTTTTAGAACCTTGAGTATTTCCTTTACTTTCTTAAAAGCTTAGCAATTCATTTAACAGCCTGTTGTTATCCAGCACCAGGGCATTTTTCAGTTATAAGACTCTCTTCACAATATCTAGCACCCCCTGCTATTATAGTAGTAATCTATATTTAATTGTTTTATTTCTAAAATGGTTTTTAATCAGCCCCACTAAAGCATTTTAATATCATACAACACCTATATCAATATATTGATTTTCAGCTTTTGAACATCTAAAAAATTATATTTGTTTCAACTGACATGTAGCATTAAATTCCAAGCTGTAGGGAGAGATAAATCTAATAAAAGATTTTATTTTAATTTTGACCTTGATTATTTTGAATGGTGAGTGATTAATTCTATGCTCTGTTGGAATATTGAAAAGGAAACTCTTTATTTCAGCATCTAAGTATAAATTAAGTACAGCTGATAGGTTCCAGAGACAATAAGCATTCTAAACTGGATTTCTAGAAGAAACAATGAATTTTCTTTTTACTGAACATACATACCCTGTTTCCTGAGAGAAGAAATGTAAATTAGTGAGATAATGCAGCTAAACCAATATCCAGATGGTGGTTTTTAAGAGAAAAGAGTAATTTACTAGACTCTCTTCTCTTCTATGCCAAGCCATGTGTTTATTCCAGCTTCTTCTTTTTGTCTTTACTAGTAGCCCATTCAGAAGGGGCAATATGTATGGATCTTATGAGCTTCCTCTTGGTCTAAGATCTCAGGGAACACATGAAGATGTTGTCTTTTAACCTGAATGTAGTAGCTAATATATTATTAATTGTATTATGCAATATATAGTCATTATATATTATTGTTATTTATTAACTATTATATAAATATAGCATATATTATACAACTTAATTTAGGTATAGTTGGTACCATTGCTCAAAGAACTGTAAATGTTTTTTTTTAATGAGCACATACTATGTCATCAATTATGCTAATCATTTTTCAATATATTTAATTTAGTCCTTTTTACAACCAGATGTGAATTAAGTCGCGTCCTATATATACAGAAACTGAGATTCAGAGAGGTGAACTGACATGTCAAATCCACATGCCAAAGAGATAGCATAACTAAGATTTAAAGCAGGGCTATCTAATAAAACTTTCTGCTCTTTACACTTTATTACACTTTCTTCAATTGTGTAGCTGTGTGTGCGTGTGTATGAACATGCATGCATGTATAACCATCCTTTTCAATCACCCACTCCCTGATTACTGTTGACTTCCTGCAAAATCTCTATCTCTTTAGTATGGAAAATAGTCAAAATAATTTACAAAGATAGATTTTAGGCACACAGGATTAGCTATCACCTGCTCAAATTAAGCAAAGATAATTCGATAATTGTTTTCTGGAATTGCCACTGATCAGAAATTAGTAACTAATAATTTATTCAACAAAATATGGATCCAATTTCAAATACATATAAAAATACAAACAGATCAAGGGATATAATGAAAAAATCAGCTGTTCTATTGATTCTTTCTCTATAACTGGATTAAAAAGCATGGGGCAGGGGAAAGGGGGATGGGTAGGGATGAACTGAATCATGTCTATTTTTTTCCTGTTTATGCCTGCTATAGAGTTCATTAATTTTTTGCTCATTAACTTTTTGAAATAAAAAAAAAAATGATTACTAGGTAGGACACTAGACAAGGTCCAATAGACCACTAGGGTCAAAGGAAAAATATAACTATTTCTCCAGAAAAAATGTATATTTCTCTATGATATTCTCCAAATAAATCAAGCTTAGAAAACTGCTAAAACTGCAACAGAGTGGTTCATAAGATGTTCTTAGGAAATACTTTGGAATTGTCTACAGCTCCTGATTCCTCATATCAAATCAGTATGATAGTTTTGCCATTTTTTCCTCTAAAACCTCACTTGCATTTGTCCTTTTTCTCCCATTCCACTCAGTGCCCAAGCTTAGGGTTTCTCTTATTAATGTTGCTGCGGACAATTGTGAGCACCTCCTTATTGTCTCCTTCCTCCCATCTTTTTAGAACCACTACCTTCTACACAACCTTGCAAAACATTATTGGGGGGGGCATAAATTGTCTCTTAAATACAGTTTTCATTTTGCCAGAGTATACAACAACTTTCTCCACTTGCCTTTCCAACTTGTCTCTTACCTGGGCGTCTTGTGTAGCTTTTGTTCCTACTAAGTCATTGGGCTTCTTAGTCTCTGAAGACACTCAAAGTGGTTCTATTTACATTCCTTGGGTAATTTATTTCATTGTCTTGAAACAACTCTCCTCCTTCAGTATTTTCCTGGGAAATTAAATGTAAATGCCCCAGGATCTAACCTTTCCCAGTACCCTCAATTAGAATTTAGCATTTTCCTCTTCTGCTCTCCAATAGTACTTTGCTCGTGCTTTACTAGAGTAACATTGCATATTTTTATATTTGTGTGTGTATTTGCATGCACATATGTATAACTCCTCTACTAGATTATAAACATAGGATGGGGGAATAGACTGCCCATACCTTGCATGGCAGGAATAAAATTCAATCTCTCATATCAACCAACCAACCATCCAAACAATCAATCTCCTTATGTAATTAGATATAATTAGATAATTTCATAATCCTTATGAAAGAAAGATTGTCTCCTCCTTCCATTTGGTCTCTCCCAAAATAAAGCAAACCTTATTTTTCTTATCTTCCAAAAAAGTGGATTACAAAATAACCCTTAACTTTATCCTCTGTCAAAAAGTATATTTCAATCACTAAACTTCTACATCAACTCATAGAGTAGCATATTTTTAAAAACTCAAGATATAAGACCCTAAGAGTCTTGACTGAACTCTTACTTCTATAAAATTTCAAGAGAGTCATAAGTTTGGCAAAATGGCTACACACAAAGAAAGAAAGGCAAAGAATAAAGCTAAATCAGGGGAAAAGGGGGGAGAAAGGGTTTTCCCAAAGGTTCATACTTTCACCACATAACAAAAGACACATTTTTCCCAAGACTTTATCCTTTTTGTTTTGAGAAAAATAAGAAAGAATACAGAGTCTAGAAAAGATTTCTTATTATATTCTATGTTTAATAGGGTTTCAAACATAATAAAATTATATCTCACAGATATAGTTCAGATATTGCATTTAATCTCTACGTACACATACACTAAAAAGGAAAAGAAGATTCCCTTTATAACTTTGTGGATAGAAACAAAAGGTGTCACAGAGAGTGGCCTATGCATTTGAAGGAGAAAATTATATTGGATTAGTAGGAAATAGAGATAAGAGGAAAAGAAAAGAACTATGGTCAGTATCTTCAGATTTCTTGCTGATAAATGTGAATTCAATATACAACTCCTTGTCATCCTACAAGTGAAAAGTTCAAGCTCTTGAATCACTTTATATTCCATTACTGTCTATTTTGTAGTCTATTCAACAAACTAATGATCTTATCATAAAATTTCAGAATAACAGATTCAGGTAAACAGAGAAACCAGTAGCTGTCCTTTAAGACTAATATTGCTGGAAATGAATATGAGATTTTTCCTTTGCTTTGCAAATAAATGGCCAAAGACCAAGATATTTATTAAAATGAAGTCAACACAAATGCAAATTAAAAGTAATGTTATTGACCTCCTAATCTCCCAGTTTTCACTACCACACTTCTGCTGAGGTAGAGTTAAAAGATTTGTATTTGAAATACTCCATTTGAATTTATCCTATCTTGCCTTTTACTAAATTTTGAGGTGTGTGAGAAGGACAGAGGTTCTCTGTGGAACTCAATTTTCCCACCGGTAAAATCATGAAAAAAAAAAAAAGAAATGTTAACTATCACATGAGTTTATTGTGGAGATAAGAAACACTTATGCAAAAACATTTGCCAAGCTATAGAAATGGTGATTAATATTATTATTATCACTACTACTATTAGTGGCATTATTGTTGTCTTATATTAATAATTTGAATTACTTTTACTAAAGAGGAAGAGATCCCTATGTGAAGAGTTTTAGAAAAAAAAAAACATGAGAGTTAATAGCCATACATTTCAAAATCATATTCAAAATCCATTTGAAGCCATTTCCACAAAGGTGGAAACTACCCTCTATTTGCTGTTACTGCCAAGGGAACTTGGTGTGATTCGAAGTAAAGTGATAAAACATTTGCATTTATTTCATAATGGGAATTGCACATTGTATATTTCCAATGGGAGGTGTGGTGCAGGCACAGGGAGAGTTGCCACATTCCAAGTGGAAATTGAAGAGAACTTAATGAATGGGCTATTTTCAAAGGTATGGGATTATTAAGTACCCTGAGGTTGGTACCAATGGGGAGCCTTGGCCAACCCTAGGCCTGAGGGAGCAATGGGAGAAAGCGGTTATTGGAACCAGGTGAAAAATATAGCTGGGTGGAGAGAGCTGCTGCTGTAGAAGAAGATAGCCACCAGTGACTTGCATCTACAGGAGCAAAAATAAACACCTTGACCTCTCTCTTGTCCTGTCCTCAGGCCTCTTGCCAGAATGCACTATTGGCTGAATAGCTATACCACCATTGCATAGCCCCGGTGATATAGTCCATAGAGGTCCATCTCCTGGGGCACAGAGAGAGACAGAGAGCTGTGTCAAAGGACAAAGAGTGGATTAGGGGACAAACGGAAAACATCCAGGACACTACTTTGGATGTTATTATTCAGTACTGGTTATTGAGCTTACAGGAAGGAAGCAAATAATCAAAACACATTTGCAAAAGGAGCAAATAATCAAAACATACACTAGAAAAACTAAAGAACGATTCAATGTTAACCACATGGACACACCAGGTTCACAATAACCTTTGCTATGGGCTGAATGCTTGTGTCTTTCCTAAATACATATGTTGAAGCCCTAGCCCCGATGTGATGGTACTGATGGTACTGACAGGTGGCACATGGGGGGGGGGGGGTAATAAGATTTAAATTAGGTCATGAGAGTAGAGCTCTCATGATGAAGTTAGTGCCCTTCCCGCCATGACCATGCACCAGAGGACGGGTGGTGTGAGCACTTAATGAGAAGGTAGCTGTCAACAAGCCAGGACAGCAAGCCCTCGCAAAACAATGTATTAGCACCTTGATCTTGGACTTCTCAGCCTCCAGAACTATGAGAAATAAATGTCTACTGTTTAAGCCACCCAGTCGATACTATTTTGTTATAGGAGCCAGATCTAAGACAACCCTTTAAAAATCTGACTAAATAATGGCGAAAGATAATAGTGGACTAGGAAATTAAAACATATTTGACTAACTCACAACAGAATTAAGTTAATCTGAAATAGACTTGATTTGAATTTTTGTTATTTTACTTTTTAAAATTTATTTCTGCTTCCAGGGGCCAGAGATAGGTAGAAAAAAAAATCATTTGTATAAATGGCTTACCTAAAGGTGCTATTGAGTCAAATCTAAGTTTTCTGAGGGCCTGCTAAAAGAAAGGCCTGAGAAGGAAGAAATAAGCAGTGCAGAAAACCATGCATTTTCCTCTGAAGACACTTGACTTTCCCTTCCCTCCCCCAGTCACACGTTATTCCCCTCTTCTGAAAAGAGAGAAAGGAGGCTGAGATGAATCATCCAAGCCTAGACTGGTTGTTCTACAAATTCTGTATAGGATGGGCTTTGGGAAGGGGATCTGGTAGAAAGGGATGCTTGGGGAATTGTCTGTGGGCAAAGCACTGTGGGGCATATCAGAGAGTGTCTCGAATTGGGGTGACTCAAGAGGATTCCATGAGACCCATTTTGAGTAAAGAGGGAGTAAGCCAATAGGGACCAATCTTTCCAAAAGAGAAAATTGAATAAGAAAAAAATAGATACCACTGAGAAAGCTATTGCTTGTGTTACTGAAATGAAAAGTAATATTTTACATTTTTGAAGCTTTTGTCCAAATCACTGATGACTCCAGTCAAAGTAAAGTGAAAAGCTGATGAAGAACTTGTTTTGAAATTATGCTGACAGTTCGCCTGGGAAATAAAGGGCACAGAATTTTTACCATGGAGAGCAATCTCCCAATCCAGAAATTCTCTTGCCTAATCCTTCATATTCCTGCCATCACCTCTTTAGTCACATCTCAACAGGAAGGTGAAAAATAAGGATTTGCAGATTTGCAAGTGAGATAAGGATAGCAACTTGGATCTTATTTCACCTGTGTGAGTATCATCATCAGGGCATTTTACCTAAGCAGCAAATGTCACACCTCAACACCTGAGGGCAAGGAAATGCATTTTTTAAAACCCACATGCCAGGATGTCTGAGTCAGAGTCCACTAGCACTGCTGGTAACTCACAAGGCAAAGCACAGGCTTTGCAAAATTAAAATTCAGACACGCTAAACACCAACTTTGAGCCACTGAGTAGTTTTTTGTTTTGTTTTGTTTTACTATTCTTTATGTTTTAAACTGAAATGCTGGATATTAATATGCAGTCTGCATTTCTAAGGAACATCACCACGTCTGATTTTTTTGTCATTTATTTTTGGTTTATTTATTCATTTGAAAATTAATATCATGAACTATTTTAGGCACTGGGGATGGAGATCTCATGGTGATTAAGCTGCTTTTCCTAGACTCAGGGAGCTCTTGGTCTCATGGAATGAGGGAGATGAATGACAGGCAGAGAGAGTATGCTATAGCCCAATGGAACCCAAAAAAAGGTTCACCTCACTCAGTCAGGGGTCAGTAGGAAGAAGCAGTAAGTTCCTGAAGGAGGCGACTCTGAGGAAAGAAAAGGAAGAGCTAGTTCCCAGGTAAAGAGGAGCAGAGTGGGCAGTTCAGGAAGAAGGGACAAGCTAAGCAAAGTCATAGAGACTCAGACTGTATTAGGGATGTTCCAGGTCTGTGGCCACCACTAGAACATAAAGGACAAGAGAGAGTAGTGAGACATGAGCCTGAAGGGGAGGCCAGGGCTAGGCTATAGCAAGCTCCATGTCAGACTTGGCTGTAGCCCAAAGTCTGTGTGAGTTTGAAGAATTTTTTGTAAGGAGGGGGTGCTGACATGATCAAACTCATCTGACATATTATATTCATCAGGCAACATCTATAAATTACCCCCTATGAATATAGACTCTCCTATATACCATAATCACAGTTACCATTTTTGAAATCTTACTATGTCTCTCATCACCCTAAATGAGGTACTGCAATATCTTTATTATCTATTGCTATTATTTTCTTTCTTTAAGAAAAAGAATAGAAACTTTTGACCCATCCAGCCTAGGTTTGAGCCATTACCTGGACCTAGGAAGTCTGGCTACAATTTTCCCCAATGCACCATCTTGATTCACTCTAGTTAAACTGTTCATTTTAAGATTTCTGAAAACAGGGAACACTTTCGTATCTAAGAATCCTCTTTACTTTTGAGAGTGGTGATTTGGACATTCTCCCAAATTTCATATGTTGAAATCCTAATCTTCAATGTGATTCCATTAGGAAGTAGGGCACTGGGAAGCAATTAAGTCCTAAAGGTGGAACCTTTGTGAATGGGGTTAGTGTCCTTATAACAGGGACCTCCAGAGAATTCTCTCAGCTTCTTTCTGCCATGTGAGTACACAATGAGAAGATGACATCTGAAACTTAGAAGTTCCTCACCAGAACCTGACCATACTGGGACTTGATCTCAAATTTCCAGACCCCAGAATTGTGAGAAATAAAGTTCTGGGTTTTATATGTCACCCAGTCTACGGACCTAGTCTATGGTACTTTGTTATAGTAGACTTGAGTAGACTAAGGTAAGTGGCATAGCTTACTCTGTCTTCAAAGCGAGAGTCATAGGATTCAATTGCACAACGTAGGTACAGGGGTTCATCTGGGGAGTTGGCAGGGTCTTTCTATCCCTTGTCAGCCTTTCTCCAGTCAGGCTGCACCTCATGGAGTGACATATTAGGAGCAATTCTGTAGAAAGGCTCCTTCCGTGCTTCTTCTAGTCACACTTGCAAGTGAAGGTGAGCAATGAGGAGACGGAGCTGCAGGGAAGAGGTGTGTGTTCAACAGCATGAGACGGGCCATATTGCTTTTTCCCAGGTCCTGTAGAGACTTGGTTTGGGCTGGTGAAATGTTGCTGGTAGAAAGTTTTGAACTCACCAGTAGAAAGTAGGGTTCTTCATGGCCAAAGGTGAAAGTAAGGCCAAAGGAAAAGAGTAAATTCCTTATAGTCAAGTAGGCGATAAATCTACCGAGCTTCAGTGAAGATGGGGACTTGTGACTAAAAGCTTTGAAAAATGCACCCTCAAACAGCAAATATCCCATTGCAACTCTGAAGATTTATATTGTTCACAGAAAGAGTAAATCCTTTTAACATTTTGTTGAAGAATAAAATACGTATGGAAAAATACACATAAGTGTACAGCTGCATGGGTTTTCACAAACTGAATATACCCTTGTAACTAGCACCCAGATAAAGGAGCAGGACATGACCAGTGCCCCAGAAGCCACCTCCTTCCCACCCTCCACTCCGTGCCATACATTTATCAGGCCCTAGCCACCCAAGGGAAGTACTATTTTAAAATTCTAACTTCTGACCACATAGGTTATTGTTGCTTGTTTTAAGGCTTCATATAATTGAAATCATTCAGTTTTTACTTTTTGATATCTAGCTTCATTCATTCAACATTATGCTTATGAAACAAACCTACATGGTCATGTGTAATTATCTCACTGTTGTATGTTATTTTTTTGTGTGTGAGTTCATGCCTTATTTATCTAGGAAGTTACAGTGATTTTTATGGGAATGGCCATAGTGTGGACCCATTTTCAGACTACTCAGATAGAGGCAATGATTAGGCTTATGTCACCACTGAATACATTGGATATGTTTTCCAGGACATTGTTTCAGCTTCTTTGCAATTTGGAAAATAAAAAAAAAAAAAAACAGCATAAAAATAATGTTGAGGTGTAAAAAGGGATTAGAATTTATATAGAGAGATTGCCAGAAAAATATCAAAGAAGAAAAATGCCTGCTGTAATGATACTAGTTTTTGTAATAAAACAAAGACCCTGGTTGAGAAAAAAATCAGATGCTAAACCTATTTTACACACACACACACACACACACACACACACACACTTCCCCTTTCCTTTATGTAGAAATAATGTTTCCCCATATTTCAAAATCTCCTATGCAAAACATTCTTCATAAAATCTGAACTTTCAATCAAATCCAGTCTATAGATGAGAGATAAGGAAAATTATGCAATGGCAATTTAGTACTCAATCTCTGTCATTTCAAGATGACAGCATCAGTTGAAAGGAAGGAAAAAGCAAAATGAATTAAAAATCTGAAATAAAGCCATTTGCCAAGAGGCATATGCCACTTGGAGCACCAGCCCCCGTTATGCTCACTTTCTTCCACTCTGATTTACAGTTTGTTCTCCTGGGGGCTACTCCGATTACCAGGGCATTAAGATATGATTTATTTACATAAGGCCAATCGAGGGTTATCCTGTTCTCAAAAATCAGGGGCCAGTGCTGCTTCATAAATGGAACAAAAATGTTAATCACATTAAAATGGAGTCTCAATGATTGAAACAAGTAAGGCTACAAATCAAAATGATTAACCATGATGATAAAACCAGAAACAAATTTATACTCAAAAGAACAGCTTATTATTACTTTTTGCTTGTCTTCTCAAAGACAAATTCATAAAAGTGGTATCTCAGGATGTCTTGTCTTGGTCTTTCATAGTTTCAAAACAAAAGATAAATGGTTTTCCTTTCCTCTTGTCTCTCCCAGAAACTTTTTTTAAAAAATAAAGGAATGAAAAATCAGCTGCACAGATGAACTCTGTCATACAAAGAGAGAGTCAGGAAAAGAGATGTAAAAATGTACACAAAAGATGAAAAACACCACCAAAAAACCTTTTGTGATGCAACTTATTTCTTTGATCACAACATGTCTCAGTCAAAAAATATGAGAAAATTGAGGAGATCTTATTTTGCTATGTCCTGCTCTAATTGCATCATTTTTGGAGGATTCTGTATATCTAGAGCAGAAGTGATCAAATTAGCTTTACATTACAAGAATGTTTGTCACTTTATTAGATTTTCTTAGTATCTGCAAAACTGAGAAGCCAGAAATTGAAACAACACAAACAAGGCCTTGACTCTCATCTTTACTACTACAATGAGGATTACAGAAAGTTAAATAAATAAAGATCACAATACTCATCACAAGTACTCTGAATAATGCAAAGAATTCAATAATTACCAAGATTTCTAGAAAGCCTATATTTCGTATCATTAAAGCATTTATTTCTTTATGAGAAGAGGGAAAAAAATTAACATAAAGACCACAAATGAAAGATTAAACAAAGTAGAAAATGTTATTTATGTGGAAGACATTACCAATTTATGAAACAAGCTAAAATTAATTTTTACAAGTTGCCAAATGGATCAAAGTTATATGAGATTGGAAGCTCAAAGGTTGAGGATGAATGTAAACAAATAATTTTTAAATGTTTTAAATCATTAATTATATTCTCTGTACTTAATTACATTGTTGCTAATAAGTACATTTTTATAACATACTGTGTACTATTAAATGTGTTTATAAAAGCATTTATTATACACGAATTGAGATTTCTCAAAAATAGTCACCACTTTAATATTGATGATAGTGTTTCTTCAAATTTTCACCACTTGAAATCCACTTAATGAATATTAGGCATAAGTGCAAATGTACCATTTAGGTACATGTTTAAAATTGTAAATACAAATTTGTATAAAAATAAAAATATTTTAAAAATTGTTTCATAGGGAAGCTGTTATTTATACATTTTTAATCATAATTTAAATGCTATGGTGATGGTTACCTTAAGATTTTTCAACTTTCACATTCATTTGATTTCTGTCCTTACTCTTTGTATTGTATTAGGGAAGCCCCATTTAAAATTAACTGTCATCAGGAATAGTGGCAAATATCTGGTGTTTCTTTCAGATACTTAGATGTCTTTGGAATAAAATGTTTCTGCTCAGAAGAGATGGGTTATTTAGAACCAAATACATTGCTGAAGATGTCGCTTGAACAAGTGATATGTAGTGAAAATGGTCTTTATATGCATTATTGGTGTTGTATGAGAAAATATGCCTATTTCCAAAAAAAAAGTGTGATTAATTTCCCCTCCACTTACTGGTAAGCTTCAGTTTGGAAAAGGAGAACCTCATCCTAGAAACCCAGGAAACAAACTGCAAAGATTCACATTCACGGCTATAATTTTTTGGCTACTTCCTTCAACACCAAATCAATATCAAGAAGCACAGTGTTGACCACCAAATATTGTCTAAAAATACAGCAGTGTGTGAATTTCCCTGTTGCACTTAGGGCTGTGCTCTGACAGTTATCATCCCAGGCTACCTTTTCCAGGCTACATCAAAGAATCCCAAGTAACCATTAATGAGTTAAAAATAATATCAACTCCTAAAGTTTGGATCTCCAGTAACAAATAGGACAAATAGTTGCCATGCATCTCTCTCTCCTATACATACATACCACACATATACCAAATGCTGTTTTACAACCTGTACTTGAATATTGTGTTGTATAGTAAATACCTGGTAGCCTGTTCCAGGAGAGTAACTGCTTTTCCAAGGTATAAGCGGATTCCAGGGGTTTCTGTTTAGTTGAGTAATATTACCAAAAACTCATCATGCTTTCTCTCTGAACATAAAACTTGTCATTAAACTTGTGGCTGGTTTTATAACCGTCTCAGTCATCGTGTGACATTTATCTGATTATTTTTTTAAAAAACGTATAAAGTTGAATTATGTTGCTGTGACTTTGGTGATTTCCCCCTTTTTTTTTTTTGCAACAGAATGAATTAATTTGATAGGGAAAGTATTATTTTACTTTCCAGAGAAACTTAATTGGTTCAACAAAAAGGTCATTGTGTTTTGTTTGAAAGCTACAAGAAAGTTTCAAAGGCTTCATGTCACGATGTGACAGATTTATTATAATTGGATGAGGGGGAAAATACAAAATAAAATTTGAAAATAGTTAACATCTAACTTCTTGTTCAAACTTTTGTGGCTGCTGGAATAAAGTCATCACACTATCCCAACACAAACAAATTATATTTGCATTGGAGTCCTGGCTACCACTTATGTTTTGTCCATTAATCTGAACTGTAGTACTTATATTATTACTCTTATCACAATATTTATGTTTTAGCAGAATGTTTTTGAACTGGTGATCTGTTTACTGTTAATAGGAAATATGATTCATCCAAATAACAATAAAAAGGAAAAAATACAAATAATTATAAGAAATTATATCTTTTGGGGAAGTACACCATTAACTGAATGTTGATTGAGATGACATGACCAATACAGACTTTCTAATTCATCCATAGCTTGGAGAGCATAATAAGAATAAGATAACAAAATGCTTATGAAAACCATAACTAAACATACATAACAAAAATTTTCAGTATATGTACATGAACACATTTTTTTCTTTTAAATTATTAGGTAACCCATGGACAGAATGGTTGGTTGGTCATTTTTTGGACTTCGCTTTGAGAAATACTGGTAGCTAGGTATTTGTCATCATTAAAATCATTGATCTTCAACAGGGACTCTTTTCAAAGTTTTAGCAATTCTTTTAGGTTGGCTTTCATTGTGCCCAAACTTCGCATGCGTTTATTGAGCCTTCCTACTCACCAGGTATTGTGTTAGATGCTAGGAGAGACACAAAAAATAAAAAGACATGTTCTCTGCCTTCTAGGAGTTTATAATTAGCAGGGACTACAGGTATGTACACAGCTACTCATAACTCAAGATAGGTTATTGTTGGGCCCTATTCACATGATAAAATCCAGCATGCTTACAGGAAAAATAAATAAATTATGATGATTAGCAAGGGCTTGAGAGAAAGATGCATTTCAGGTGAACCTTAAAGGAGCTGAGAACACAATAAGAGCACAAGGAAGGTATAAAGATTGGGGGGCCTAAGTTAAGTCTGGTTAATGTGGAAGAGATGATGTAAAAGAAAAGCAAGAAACTGTGCCTGGGTCAGATCAGAGTGGCCCTTGAATGCCATGCTATGGGGCATTCATTTTTCACACAGTGAGATCTATCAAAAGTTTCTGAAAAACAGAAATGAAAGTACTAGGCCTGTCATTTATGAAATTCACTCTGGAAGCCCTGAAAAAAAATGGGAATATCAAGAAGTGGGTTTATTCTGAAGAAGCAGAAAAGAAGAAAGGAAAAAATAATCCAGATATCCAAATTACCTTCCAGGCATTAGGAAAGTATGAATTAGCATATGTGAAGGGAAAAAGCAGGTATACTTCCTGAGGTCTCTAGGAATCAGAAAAGAGAGGTGTGTAGCTGTTCCTTCCCAGTCCCAATCTAAGGGTAGGAGAGGGGGAAGTTGTGTGCAGGGCAGGACAGTTATGGAACCAGATCATTTGGTTTCAAAGCTCATACTTCTATATGTGCAGATATATGTACGTGTGATGCATACACATATGTATGCATGCATGTGTGTGTATGCATGTAAATAAAATCCAGATGGATATGAACTTTATAATTTACATGGATCCAAATTGTGTCAACACCGTGAGTACTGTGACTAAAACCTGGTTCACACAATATGATCCAAGTGCAAAGCCCAATTACTGTCAGCATGGGCTTTCACAATTGACTTATGATTAATGAGGGCACTTGAAGGACACATTAGTTTTGGGAGAGAGTGATGTATTACAAAGGCCCTAAATCAAGCCCCCTGAGGGTCTCTAAATCTTTCACATAGCAAATTCCCCTTCTCCAGCAACTGGTCTCACCACCGTTGACCTCGCCTATTTCCTCCCCCGACCATGTACCAGCCAGCTATTTCCAACCCAGCCTAACTTCTGAGCAGAGAGCACCATGGTCACAAAAAGTATTTTACTACAAGTATTAGTGTAGAGGAGTTAAATTTATTGTATAATAAGTAAACTAATGATCTCATAAAATTAATGAGCCTCCCCAAAGTATATCAAGTCCTCCCAAATGAAGCCTTACATTATCCCAGAAATACGCTTGCTGCTCCCCAGGTCAACAATGCTCATATCTTTTATATGTGTTATGACATTCTATACATCCTTTGGAGAACTAGAAATAGGCATAAGAAATCTCTGAATATTTTGAAGGAAATAATAGCATTAAGTATTGGCAGTTATGTCTTTCTCTGTGTATCTCTGATCCCTGCAGCTCTTCCCACTAAAGTATCAAGGTCATTCTATCATTAATCGTGACATACTGGTAGCATGGCTGGGACACTGTTGAGAGGGAATGGGGAGAACCAGGGCGATAGTTACAATCCTGGACCATTCCGGGCAAATCTGGATGCATGATCTCATTAGGTATGGAAGACTACATGAGTAAAATCTATAGAAAATTATAGTTACGTTTTTTGCACATGTGAGTTTGTGGACTGTGTTCATTCCCACCTGTATTTTGCTAAACAACCATCCCACTTATTTACTAAATAAGGAAAAGTTATTAATAAATGATTGAGCTTGCCACCTCAATGGAAATACCAGTCAAGAAACTGTTTTCCCTTTTCAGCATTCAAATGATCCTTGTTTTATTTGTAAAATGCATCACAATCTTCCAAGAGCAATCCCTGGCCATTAGAAGGTCAGTTGCAACCCCGTCACTGTATGTCACTTGCACATGTCACAAACAGATAACTGGAAACGACTATGTGTGGTGTTGTGAGTCTCCTCAGGAATTTCCTCAGAGTCTCAGATGTGCAAAGGTATATTGACACAGCTGTTCAGTCAAACTTACCCAACACCTGCTCTTCTAGGTCCTGAACAGACAGCACTACTAATTTCAGAATTATTGTCTTTATGAGCACCAATATTAGGCAAATCCATGTGAACTTTTTTTTGCCTAATACCGTCTGTTTGGAATGCAAAAATAAAAACAAAACTCTCTAAACCAAGACAGCTCTTGCATCCTTACCCCATCCCAAGGTATAAGCCAGGATAATTAGAGAGAGACATATGTTGATGGCAATAAAGCAGTTACGCATGTTCACTATTTGTTTTGAAGATTAACTGTCTACCACATTGCAGTATTTAAGCATGAGACCATTTCAGATTTAATACACATTCCCCAGCCCTCCTCTTCACCATAAAACACACTCTAGGAGAAAAATACAATTGACATAACTTACAACTGGAGGATTTCACTAATATAAACAATTCTGGTGCATAACAGTTGGCACCCAAAAAGTCAATTTATATACTCCCTGCTCTTCCCTGCTGCCAAATCCAGTGTGACATGTTCATTGTTTTCCTCATAAAAATCTACAATTGCTTCTGCAAGAACAAGGACTGACTTTTTATTTCATTTTTATAAGCATGGATAAGCAGATGATATTCAGAGGGGCCAAAAGGAATACTAAGTTTCAGTCTGTCAGATCCCAAAATGGCACCGACATTAAGCCTCCAGTAGCTGCTAATGGAATCACTAGAACAGTGTCAAGCTTTAGGGGGTGCTTTTAAAATACAAACTTCGATATGTGCCAGCTCCTATGATCAGGCTAAGGTTAAAGACAAACCTAAAACACTCTCCTGCTCAAACCACTGAATAATCATTAACACTTAAGTAAATGCAAATAAACAAACAAATGACAATAATCTAGGTAATTGAAGTTCAAGTGTGGTAGAAACTGAAGACAAAGCTCTTTTCTATTAAGAAATAAATGACTCATTCCAATTCCCTCATAATTCGCAATACATTAATTTTTATGACTGAAATATGATTTTATGCAAATTATGACAAGTAAATTCAGCCACTACTTTAATAAAACACGCTACTTAAAATAAACACATTAAATGTCATGTTTATAGAGACCCTTGGTATGCACTGAAACAGCAAAAATAACAACATGGAAGTATTCTGTTTGAAGGTTATTTGAGAGAAAATTAAACTATTTTTTTTTTAAAAAATCTTTTAGACCACTCTAGCTGAGAGAATAGAACTCTTGTAAAGATTAAAGAGTCTATAGCACAAGAAACACAGCATATTCATTTGATATAGTTTCCACTCTTTGAATTTTACACTGGAGACCTAAAAAAAGAATAGCTTAAGTCTATAATAGTCCATTATGAGACATTTCACATGCATAAATTCTCAATATTTCATAAATACTGTAACTATGAAAAAATCATTCATGCCTTACATTTAGAAAATGGACCCTTGTGGAATATTGCCTTTTTCAACCTCAGCAAACATAAGTTAAATATTTATAAAACAAAATATATTGAAACTATTTCAGTTCTTGTGAGAATAGAATAGGCACTTGAAAAGAATCTGCCCAAACTTACTAGTCATATGTGTATTAACAGTGAATATGCATATGCAACAACTCTCTACAGAAATATCAAAACTGACAGAATTGCTAAATTTTCAGCTCATACCAGAATATATAAACATGGCATTAGTCAATCCTGTCATAATTATTTTACCAATTGATTGATATTGTCAATATTCATTAGTATGGGCATTTAGTAAATATATGGAAGAAAACTAAAAATAACTACTGGGTTAGAAAACCACAGCTGATATATGGAATGATTAGATAATTGAAACAATACAGAAAGGAACAAAAGGAAAAGTGGAATCCTCTCTCTCTCAAACAACCCCATCTCTTTCTCCAAAGGCGACCACTGCTATTAAATTTCACTTCTCTTTCCTTCCAGATAAAGGGGGAAAAGGTTTATTAACATAACAACAAACCCATGTAAATATGCACGTTTTCACATATTTAACATTTTCTGTACCTTACATTTAAAATTATAATTATATATACTAGATATTATAATTATATATTATATAACTAGATATATTATAATTATATACTATATAAACTAGAGATACACAAAGGAAATACTAGAGCTATTTCCCTTTTAGTAAAGTTATTTTAAAGAGTTTTCAAAATTCGTCATCATGTTAATAAACAGTCCTATACTGCCCAATCCTTAAACTGTTTTGAGTTGTATGTTGAAAGGTGGGAGGAATATAAACAAAGCTAGAACGAATATCATTGTGCAAACATGTTGGTGAACTTCTGCAAGTATATAATAGGGGAAATTCTTCTCAGCGGTACTGTTGGGGTCAAAGAATATGCACATTTTAATTTCTGATAAATATTTTTAAACCTCCCAAGATAGGTCACCATGTTTTATATCCTCAGAATCAAGAGTCCTTCATAAATATGTCCACTCTGGATATTTTAAAATGTAATTATTTGCCAATCACATGGGTAAAAAATATTAGATCTTTTTTATGATTTGTATTTATATAGTTTTTTTGGTTTTACTTCTGATTGAAACTCAACTATTTATGTGTTATTCACTTATTTTTCCTTATGTTCAAATTTACTGTTCATATCCTTTGCATGTTTTTCTATTGAGTTGGTTGTTTTTGTCTATGAGATTTTAAAAATTAAGAAAAATTAGACTTATATGAATATTTTTCTATTGTTTTGCCCTATACAAAGTTTTTGTTTTCTAATATGTTTTATGTTATGAAGTTTATTGATCTTTTCTTTATACATTTTGGATCTTATATCATTTTTATAGACCTTTCCTTTGCCAAGATTATAAATGCATCTGGCAATACTTTTTAAGAAAAATTGTTATAGGCTGTTTTTATATTTAATACTTTCTTTTATCTGGAATTTATTTTGTGATAGAAAGTAAGGTAGGGATTATCTTTCTGTAACAATTAAACAGTTATTCCACATGATTTACTAAATAATGTCCTTTCCCAGTGATTTCAAAATAATACTATTATCACAAATTCAATGTTACAAATAGGCAAATCTCTGTGTGTTTCCTCTCTTTTGGTCTTCTCCAGTACCAATTTATTTTAATTATTGCAACTTCATGATGTATCTTAAAATCTAGTAAGGTTAGTTCCTGTCTTATTACTTTTCTTTTTTCAAAATTGCTATGAGTATTCTCAGATATTTCTTTTCCAGGTAAATTTTAGTAGCAAAATAATGTTGAAGTTTTTCAAATATTTATTATTTGCTATATATTTTATAAATTTCCTTTTGATTTCTTCTGTGACCCAAGAATTATTTGAGAAGTTGTTTTTTTTTTTTTTTTTAAGGTGATTGGATGCTGTTTTTCTTCTATTAAGTTCTAATTTTATTGCATTGTGGTCAGTGATGTTCTTCATATTATTTTACTTTTTTTGGACTGCACTAAAGTTTTTTTAAGGTGTAACATATGTTCTATTTCTATATATGGCCAATGCTATTGAAATAAAGATTTATTCTCTAGAAATGGCCATCATTCATTCCTTCATCTATCCATCCAACCATCCAGATATCTGATTCTACATCCACATATATTTAAACTTCTCAGTGATTTTTATTCACACCCTACATTGTAAACAGTATTTTTGTATCTATATAATCTTTTACTGGCTGCCATATGAGTTAACTTCTCTTGCCATCACTGTATTTCTATTAAATTCTCTTTTTATTTCCTGTAGTTAAATGCTTTTAATTTATTTTACTTATTATTTTGATATGTCATTTAGACCTTAGAGATTTATGCAATTATATTCACATTGTGAAGTACAACCTTTATCATATTAATACATTATATTTTTTCATCTTAAACCTTTTTTGGGTTGGATTTATAATAACAGTCTAAAATTAATATCATGAATTTCAGTTGTATTTTTGTTAGCCCTTACCTGTTACCCCATTTTTCATCCTTTTACTTTCAATATGAGTAATTTTTAGAACTTTAATTTAAAATTATCTCTTATACAGAGTTTACATGTAGGATTTCTGTTTTTCATATAACTCAATATATGAGTCTTTTTCTTATTTATATCGCATATATTACATATATATCATTATCTTAGGTGCCATATATTGTTTATATTCATTGATATAACAGATGTAAACAACTTCTCAGATTTTTTAAATGTAATGCTTATTTTGTTTTTAAACTTCTAAATGAATTGTCTTTTTATTTTTTATGTGATGCATGTCTGTTTTCCTCTTTGGTAATTTGAAAGCTTTAAAGTTTGATTTTAGACATTTTATTCTATATAGCCTTCTAGTTCAATTTCTATAATAATAAGAAAGCTGAACAATTTATACTTCCATCATTAATCCTCTATCTCCCCAAAATTATTTTTTACAATTTTACATGTTGTCAAAATTTACAATATTTATTTTCTATAATTCTCTGTCTCATAATTATTTAATTTCCTTCTACGTAAATGATATCAATGCTTATCCCATCTTTTACCACAGCTACCCCGTGTAATTACGTTTTATCATTAAGCAATTTGTTTGAGTTTGTGGTGTAAATGACTCATTGACTTTTCTCACCAAATCCTAAAGAATTCCATCTTTATACTTGAAATTTAATAGCTTAACAAGGGTGTGTTTTAGTGTCACTCATTTATAGCATGTTTTCCCTGAAATGTAGTGTGTCTTTGTTCCTACAGATTTAATTCTCCATTTATTCCCCACATTTTGTTTTCTTAATTTACATGTTATTAGTTTTCATCTCATCCATGAATAAATTTGGGCAGGTGAATCTAGAACTTCTATTCGCATAATTATAGTGTGGGCCAATTCTCTTTGGTTCCCTTCTCACTTTAACTGAGATTTACTTATCTTTCCCTAAATATTATACTAAAATTTGATGTCTGCTTATACCAGCAGCCATTTGGCAAGGCGTAGTATTTTGGAGCAGTGTGGGGGATCTTGGTTTGTGTTTTAGAGCTTTGCCATCTCCCCTCTGGGCTTGTTAATTATCTTATGTCAGGGTCTGCTCTACTTTATTGGGGATAAATTCAATGCCTATGGCTTCAGATAGTTTCCCTTACTCAGCCCAGGGTCCCTGAGCCTCTACTTCTATCAGGCCTATGTTGGGAGGTTTGTTTAGCCCAATTAACTTCTCTCATCCCAACAGACATTTTATCTCCTTCCTAAAATAGACTAGAGATAAGGCATTAAGACAATCAGCAGGCTGAAGGCATCATCATCCAGGGATTCCTATATATGCTTCCCTACTTATTCCAACTCTTTGTACTATTTATTTTCCCTTTTGTTTTCTTATCAGCTAAAACCTTGTTTATTGCTATAGATAATTAGTTCTGAGTGATTTTGGTCATTCTGTTTTTTTATCCCCTACTCTCATGCCAGCAGGGAGATACTAAGGTAGAGAAATTATTTTTCTCTCTTGTGAGTGAGAAGACAGCCACCCTTATGGAAATTTCCATCTTCCTTCTCTCAGGGCTGCTTCAGTAGCTTCTCTACAGTTAGGATAGGAGTAGAGTTTTTTCAGGATTTATTTTATTTATATCCCCCCTATTTGGTTTATGTGGAGAGCAGCTAGAAGCACATAGCCGATTGCCAGAGCAAGCCATGGTGACTCTGGGACTCACGTCTGCCTCCTTTGCTAGACACTAGTATTTTCTTCTCATTGATGGCTGGGAGTTTTCTACTCACCTTGGGATGAAAGGTTGGGTGGAGAGAGGGGGAGAATTGATTGTAAATTTTATATTGTTATGTCACTTGGTTTAGGTTGAAGAATATTTTGAGATTTAGCTTCACTTTGCTATTTAAATCAGGAGATCTTGTTCACAATTATTAACCCACCTATAATATACTTTTGGAAGTATTATTTTGAAATACAACGCAGATTCTACATAATGTATTTTAATTAAATTGTTTAATTTTCATAGAAAAATGGGAATGCAAATGAGACTGGAGGTGTATGATTAAGGAGTACCAGGGTAGAAGAAGAATAGATGTGGGTCTGTCCTAAGAATATCTATTAATACCCCTCTATTGCTTTTTGTGCCTGTTCACCACACAGAAATTAATTTGCAATATGAACTCTATCCACCTGGGTGACCCACATTATCTCAGGCATCCATGGAAATAAGACAAAAGCAACCAAAGGGCAGAGGCAGAAAAAACTAAAAGCTGTTTAGGTCTACCACTGGGTTCACCAGGCCCATTCTGCCTTCTGGACACCAAGAGCCTTTTTTTTCGATAAATTAAAATTACAAAGCAAAGAAGCAACCACAGTAACCAGTTAGAATAAGGAGCACAGGATTGGCACTCAGCAAAGCCTGCCTTGGGGATTCATTCTGAATAAAAACCATTTGGAATGATTAAACTGAGTTGATACATAACATCTAAATTGGTTTTCAAATCAGTCATACAAGAAAAATTACCTGTGGATTCATTTAAGTAGCATGTTCCTCGGCGCATTTTAATTGAATCATAATAGAAATAGAAGAGTTGAATACAATTTTCAGAACTCTTCCCTGTTGTGTGAGCCATGCCATGTAAATCTGTGCATGGTATTGGGATAGATGGGAGGAGTAAGGAAAGAAAACTCCATTCTCTGAGTTCCAGTTTGCCCATTAGTTAAACTTTAAGGATGATATTTCTAAAGATTCCAGAATTAAAAACAAATTTCCTAGGAACTGAAAGAAGTCTCCACTAAACGAGATAACGGTGTATTTCTAAGGATAAGTATACAAAGAAGTGCATCTTTATCTGTTTCCATTTTCTTCAGTTTACATATTAAATACATATTTTAGCTTTTTAAAAAACTTTCCAAACTAAATTATGTTAAATTAAAAAGCCAGTTCATCTAACCATTTTTTCCTAGTGAAAATATAAATACATAATTTTGACTCTGATGCCTTTAATTCTTTTTTTAAATGTTAAAACACAGTAGGAGTGAAAAACTAATTTACAAAATACACTAAAAAAGAAGGTTACATATTGTCTACTATTTCAAACTCCAACTCCCATCTAAACCAATAAGAAAGAAGCATACAAATGGGCATAAACTATTTATGCTAATGCTGACTTTATTTTGTAATCCTTTATCTCAGTAAGTACTCTCAATGAGATGGCAATCAAAAAGTAGATCAAAAAAACCCATATACAGCATAAACCCCATATATAAACTCACTGTCCTTCAAATGCTGTGCAGTTTAAATGACTACACGTGAAAAAGACTATGTGGGTGAATCTTTATTAATTGGGGGAAAAGGGATATAATCCAAATTATCCTAGGGTTCAAATGCATCATTATTGTTCAGAATCTAATTCAAACCTAATTTTGCCTTAGAATAATTACTTTCAAAAGCAAATTATAATATCTATGATTCCTATATGTAACATGAGCCCATTAGCTATCATACATAGAATTTCATTAGGGGGCAACTATAATATATAATGAAGGTAGCTTGATCCTACTTCAGAGTATTAAAATATAATCTCTCATACTTCATAAAATTGTCTCTTCATTGCCTGTGTGATGAGGAAAAAAAAGACTTATCCAGGGAAAATACTAAAAGACACATACAATAAAACATAATTTAATCTTTCAAGTAATACAAATATCATAGCTTTTAGTCTCTTATATTCTCTTTCTAGGGCAACACAGATGTTACAAGTGATGGAAATTTAGAAGGGATGCTTTTTTCTATAGATAGAAAAAAATAATAATTCTCCAAAATACCAGCCATTAGATGGTAGGACTTAAAACCAACTACTGCAAAAATAAGGTTAAAAACAAAAATACATGACTTTTCATAGGTCCATCACTCCCACTTTCTTTGTTCCAAGAAAGTACAGGTATCCTTAGAACTAAAACATTCATTGCTTTTGAAAACTACCCTTGAAAGAAAAATTAGAAGGTTGAATGATGGGCACCCTATCCTAGTTAAAAGATAGGGTGAGTAGGTGACTCTAAAAACCAAGTATAGGCAAGCTAGCCCGAGTGAAGCAATTCCTAGAGGCTTTAATTCTTAGAACATTAGAAAAAAGATAGGAATGAGCAATATCCTGGAATGAGCAATGTGGTCTAATAAATACATATCTAAATTTATAAATTTTTGCAAGCCCAGGGAGGTTTGTGTGGCAGTTGGCCTCCAAGATGACCCTTAATATCCCCACTCCCAGTATTCACACCTCTATGTAGTCCCCTCCCACAGTGTATCAGCTTTGCTCTGGGTGACCAATAGAATATTGCAAGAAATGACATTATGTTACCTGTGAGAAAACGTTATAAAAGACATCGCAGCTACCATATTGGTTGTATGCCCTCTCCCTATCACTCACTTGGAAGGAAGCAAGTTGACAAGTTTTAAGTGTGAACAGCTTTATTATGTAGAGGCCCATGAGGGAAAAAACAGAAGCCTCTTGCCAACAATCATGTGAGTAAGCTTGGAAGCAGATCACCAGACCCCAAACATTCAGATGACTACTGCCCCAGTCAACAGCTTGACTGCATTCTCATGAGAGAGGGTCTGAGCTAGAATTATATAGCTAAGATGTGCCCAAATTCCTGAATGACAAAAACTGTATGAGATAATAAATGTCTTTTGGTATTTTAACAACTAAGTTTGGAAATAATTTGTTATGGAGCCATAGATAACTAATACAGTTTGCTTCCTAGAATATGTTGTGCACGATGGTTTTCTTATTACCGTGGGAATAGCTTTGCTTGATCCTGAGGTTATCTACATAAGCTCAGGGTTCTGTCTCTAGCATCTATTTCTTCTGCACCAATCACCTGTTCTGCTGCACTCTGGTGAAAGGTGGTTATGATCTTTGGATAAAGAGTTATTTCCTGATTAGGAACCAAATCAGAAAAGTTTTCTTCATTGCCAAGATGTTCCCCATGTAAAATATTAAGCATTTCTTTTGGAAACAAAACAGGCTTTAAAACCAAGAGTATGGCAATGGGAGTGATCTGTCCCAGGTATATGTAATAAGGGAATTTGTTGTATACAGAAAATTTAGAAAGAGTAATAAAACCAAACAAATTTTGGTCTGCTTTTTATTATCAACATATGCTATGATTCTAAACAATATCAGTAATAGGGTAATCAGTTACACAGTTGCCCCAAGATACATGAGGAAATAGCTACATGCATTTGTTTTGAAAATACTTCATAATTCTTTGTAATCATTCAAGCTTGTTTCAGCACAGTTTTTGTCTACCTGCTACTACATATTTCTACTTTAAACAGAAGAATCTTAGTGAACAATAATAGCATGTGACTACAAAGACAAATAAGTAGTAAAAAACAAAACAAAACAAGATAAATAAGTAGGATTTGAGCTACTTCACTTATGTCATCTAATTGAATTCTTGGATTTTTTTTTACTTGTGTTTAATATTTAAAAGAGTGAAATAATGCAAGCTGAATGATTTAATAATTTTCATAAAAATGCAAATTTTGGTTCATAAATATTTTACTGAATTTTAAATTTATTTTTTTAAAGTTGTTCACTGGTTTGTTTATTCTAAACTAAAGAATAAATCAACCACTTCATATATACTCAGATGGCTATATTCAAAAAAGTACAAAATTCAAGTGTTGGGAAGGATGTCGACAAATTGGAACTTGCATACTTTGCTGGTGTGTATGTAAAATGATGCAGCTACTATGAAAAACAGTCTGGAGGTTCCTTAAGCAGTTAAACATAGAGATACTATGTGACTCAGCAATTCTACTCCTAAGTATATACCTAAGAGAATTAAAGAATACATTCATACAAAAACTTGTACACCAATATCCATAGCAGACTTATTCATAAAAGCCAAAAAAATTGAAACAAACCAAATGTACATAAACGGATAAAGGGATAAAGAAAATGTGCTATATTCATATGATGGGATATTTATTATTTAGCCATAAAAAGGACTGATGCAACAACATAGATGAATCTTAAAAACATCATCCTAAGTGAAAGAAAATAGACACAAAAGGCCACATATTGTATGACTGAATTCATATGAAATGTCCAATATAGGAAGATCCGTAGAGATAGAAAACAGATTTGCCAAGGGATGGAAGGAAAGGGGGCTAGAGAATGGCTATCAATAGATATGGAGTTTATTTGGGGGGTAATGAAAATTTCTGGAATTCAATACTGGTAATGATTGCATAACCTTTTGAATATACCAAAAAACCTCCACTCAATTGTATACCAAAATGGTCAATATTATGATATGTAAATTATAGCTCAATAAAGAAAATAATCACTATGACCATTATAGGAAAATTTTTTATCTTGTAAAGGGTACTAAAAATTGTCCACTCAAGGTAACAAATACATGAACTGTGACATTACTAATATACCCTCTATTCTCCTGGCAGGAATGTTGGTGACAGATTCACTATGGTAAGTGCTTGATAAATGTCAGCTGGATGAATGAATAAATGAATCCATGTGTGTATTCCTGTATTTGTCCATGTAATTTTGTAAAGTCTTCTTTATCCCTACTTTGAAGAAAAGGGCATATATTAATAGTTTAGAGATATTTTAGTAAGCCACTGATTTTCTGCTTGCTCAGGATTATTTTGGGGAATGTGTTTGTTTTGGGGGATTAAATTCAATAGAGTTAAACACAACTATTTAATTCAAAAACTTTCTATAATCAAAATTATCAATATTTCACAAAAGCTGTATTATAGTGAAAGGCTGAAAACTGTATGATTTAGTCACATAATTTCCTCTTCATTCACACAATTGCCTCCTCGCCTGCTAATTTTAATGGCACCCTAAATAATGACTAACTTACTGCAATTCTACTTGAAAATTAGGAGGAATAACAAATATAATGGACTTGTATTTTTAAATGACACTGCCATGGCTATTTTACTCAGTAATCATTCATTACTCTACAAACAGGAAATCAAGATATACATAGTACAGTTGTCCCCTGGAGAGAGGCTAGTTCTCTCAATACAAAGAAAGCCAGAAAGGTAAAAAGCAAAGAAATGAGATTAGGGGAAGGCCACAACTTCAATAATGACTAATTGCTTAAGAAACTGAAAGAGATATAAAAATAAAAACATATACTATATGAATTTATATTTAAATTATCACTTTTGTAGAGAAAATAAGAAGAGTTATTTGTGTCAAATATTTGATTTGTAAATATTTTCTCTTATTCTGTAGGTTGAGTTTTCACTCTGTAAACAGTGTTGATGTACATAAGATTTTAGCATGGATGAAGTCTGATGTACCTAATTTTTCTTTTGTTACCTATACATTTAGCTTCATTTCTAAAAGAGGATTATCAAATCTTGTGTCACAAAAATTTCCATAACATTTCCTTCTAAGACTTTTATAGTTTTAGTTTTGGCATTTAGGTCTTTAATTCATTGTGAGGTATTTTTATGATGTAAAAGTGCAACTTCATTATTTGCATGTAGACATAAGTTTTCTCAGCAACATTAGTTGAAAAAGCTGCTCTTTCTCCACTAATGATGATGTCAATATTGTAAGACCACATGTATGTGGGTTTCTGGTTCCCTATTGTATCCCACTGGTCTATATGTTTGTCTTTATGACAGTACTACACTGGTTGAATTGGTGTAGTTTTGTAGGTTTGAAATCAAAAAGTGAGTATTCTAACTTAAAAAAAAACAAAAAACAAAGAAAAATTATATCCTAATAACTCCCTGAAAATAATTACATAAAATAAAACTGTAATAATTAAGGAGATATATCCAGCTTATTGTTAATGAATGTTTTCCTATTTTAAGCAGCAATTTGATAAGGTGTACTGTTTAACTGTTTTACTTTTTGTGATAATATACTCTTTCCCTTAATCTATATGCATTTCATAGAAGATGTAAGTCTTCCATTCTAATAAACTGATAACCAAATGATTTTTTATTCTATCTTAAAGCTTATAATTTTATCTATACCTTCTTAAAAAAATAAACTAGGAAATTAAATATATAGTCTTAAAAGTTCAAATAAATTCTTTCTATAATATATCTGGTAATGACTTACTTTCTTATAGTATAACATCTTATACTACAACATTTTTAAAATGTATCCATTTCTTTTGAGTGGATATTTTCTTTTTCATTCTGCTCTACCATTTACATGCAGTCCTACTAAGTAAATGGTTCTTATTTTGGTGGCATGCAGGAAGAGAAAAGAAGGGGAAAAAAGTACTAAAAAAGTAAAATCGGTATAAATAAGAATATAGTTTCATGATAATTCATGCCCAAATAAACATAAATCAATCATAAAATAATCACTAGAATCACTAGAATCATGGAATGAGCTAACTCACAAATCTTTTTTTTTCCAAGAATTTAACGTTTCAGATTTGAAAAGCTGAGATTCAGAAAGGTGTAGTTCACATAATGAATTGCATCTCAGATGGGTATTCAGGAAGATAGAACAGCACTTTTTATGGTGTGCATGTGTGTCTGTGCACATGTGTATATGCTTGAATGTGTGCCGCGGTTGCAGACATAGACAAGTAGATATAAAGTTTAAATAAAAATACAATGCCAAGCATTGATTAGAAATATTTATGTTGCAAGCAGCAGAAAATGTGATTCAAACTGACTTGAGCAATAAAAGCAATTTATTGGTTAAAGTAACTTAAATGTCTGGGGTGACACTTTTCCAGTAGAAATATAGTATGAGCCACATATGTGATTTCGATTTTCCAGTGGCCACATTTTAAAAAGTCAAAGGAACCAGGTGACATAAATTTAACATATTTTACTTAACCTAATATATCCAAAATAGAAATCTTTAAACATATTTAATCAATATAGAAAAGATTAATGGGATATTTTACATTCTTTCTTTTATACTAAGTCTGCAAAATCCAATGTGTACTGTATAACTACAAAACATCTCAATTTGGACTAGCCAACTTTTAATTGCTCAGTAGCCAAAGGGAGCTAGCAGCCATAGCATTGGACAGCACAGGTCTAGAAATAGGGCAAGCTTTGAGCAGCACATCACTAAATTATTCAGAGAAATGAATCTAAGGTAAACATGGCGCTCCCTAAGCACATATGTTAGAAAGCTAACAAGTGGGTCATAATTTGACTATGTTGTAGTAGATAGTCTATGCTGCAGAGCCAAAGACTGTCCACCCTAGTTACATATTCAGTGGCTATTCCTCAAGTGTGGTTTTGCAGTTCAGAGACTGAGAGCAGGAAACTGTGATTTTTACCCTCATGAGGCAAAGAGTGCCCATGATTTAATCATGCTTAGTTCTGGGGTATGATTGAAGGTGTTATCTTTCTGCTGGAGGAGTAATTAGAGACATGTGTAGGATGCACTGGGTAAAAGTTATCCATTAATGAAAAAAGGATGGAAATATGAATAAAATAATGAATACCATTGGCACCATAAGTTTTGGTTGACTAAGGATTACACCTTAAGTAAAAAATAAAACAACATGCTTGTTTCTATCCTACAATGCTATTTAATCAAATAATTCCTGAACAAGAATAGAAGTACCTCTCTGTTGACTTTTCATGCCAGTGGGTAGTCCGAAATGTCAAGGCAACAAATATGCTGCTTGGTAAATTTGCCACAGTGGGCATATTCCTGAATAACTCTCCACATACTGCAGCAAAGAGACAACTGGCTTAATTCCCAAAGTTCACTCGGGCTCACCCTTCATTGCTGGTGAGGGCACCGATAATGGTGGAATGTGCCTTCAAACAAATAGCAATGCATCCAGATGAGAGGGAAAATTGTATTACGAACTTAATGTCCGTGAAACAATAACCATTTTGAAACATTTTAATGCGAGGGCCACAAAGAAGCACATTTTACACTGAAGGAAAAAGAGGAGAACTAGCTCACAAGGAGACAAGCTTTCTCTTGTCATTTTATTTGTTTTAGCACAAAGAAAATACTAAATTTTAAACTGTTATTAATGTGCTAAGAAAAGCACATTCAAAACAATGGAAAAAACTGAAATATACAAATAAGAATGTATTCAGATGTGTAGCTTAGAGTATGAGAAATTGGGTAGGCTTGAGTTAGTTTTTTCCCTCACATATTAATTTCTTTGTTTTGAGAAAAAAAAATATGACAGCACTTAACCTGATGTAGTCAGATTCTAGCCTAATTATCAAATAATTGTTTTTTGAAGTCATCATCCTAGTTTGAGAAATTCCACCTTTCTGAACCCTCATTTATTTCTTCCTTTGAGTAATGCCAAACACTTGTAATTCATCCTGGTTTTCAAAATGACCCAGCAAATTCCTCAATGGAATGAACACATAAAGTACTTTCATGTATAAAATGAGAATAAATAACAAACAGACTGCGGAAAAAAATTAAGAGATAGCAGATGCCGAACATTTAAGAGAACTAGCCAGACATACGATAGACCCCAGACACCTGTTCAACTGAAATAGCTCATCTGGGCATTTTCTTAAAACAAAATAAATTGGACCTACCCTACACTTTGTGCATTATGTTCTTTACAAAAGGTAGAAGTAGATATCATTGATTTTAGTTTTAAACACTATCTTTTATTTTTCTTTGTGGAATACCTATGTCAAAAGGAACTGGCAAACAGAAGAAGAATAAAATCTATACGCAACAAAGAAATGAAAAGAGAGGCTAAAGGGGAGACAGAAAAAAAAAATCAGCAGCAGCATACCTGGCTTTCAGACAGTGCTTCCGTGAGCAGGTTTGTTGTGAATAGTCAGTGCTGGTTGACAGCAAGCAAGGTAGAAGAAACCACCTAAGAAAGTGTGGTCAACATCGTTAAATGTTATGAGTATTAAAGAAGACATGGTCTGAAGAAAATTTACTGAAGTAGGCCATCAAGTTGCCCATAGTGTTTCCACTACTTCAGGAAGAAACAAGATGGAAAATAATTAAATGAATGGAGTAGGAAGGGTGGTCAGTGAATGCAAATTTTTTTTGAGATGATCAGCGAAGGGCAGAAAGGAAGCCCTAGATGATAGACAGAAAAGTAAGATGAAGGGATGCACATTTAGAAATGGATTAAATATATTTTAAATTCTTATTTTAATATATTATCTATGTATAGAGCAAAACTGACCATGTGTCAGCCCATTTGGGAACTAGTTAAGTAAAGAGGTATTTGAAAAGCAGACCTTAAGAAATACTGTACATCACACAAGATAATTCAAGACTGTATGTAGGGTACTGATTGTAAATAAAACAGCATATACAAATATTATATAAAGCAGGGGAACAGATTTTTGTGTATTTGTTCATTGGTTGCGTGGTTTTCTTCACTGCAGTCTGAAATAAACTTCAAAATGAATTTTACCACAAAGTGACATCAAAACTCCCATGAAAGAAAATAGTAGAGTTTGAGTATGTGTGCACATGTACCCCCTTAGAAATTCAATCTAAGACAGAGAGTATGTTGATGACAAAGATAACATGTACCATCATTTGAATATGATGGGTTACAACTAATAATCCTCATATCTCTACCTTTCTTGCTGAGCTCTGGAGCAAGGAAACTATTCTTAGTTCATTTAGTATGTCTCTGTCATCAAAACAAATCTAAAATGCAAGCAGCAGCAACTTTATTAGCACTTACTCATCCCAGGGGTGATAAATACATTTGTTTACTTAAACGTGCAAGCAAAACTGTTGGCAAAAGAGCAACTGATCAGACTGCTAAGTAGTTAAAATTCACATTCAATATAAAGTCATAGTATAATCCAAGTAATTGTCAGAATCTATACCAGCAATGGTCTCCTCCTGTGGCACCAGGGACCACATTGTCAACCTGTGAGAAATCTCAAGGTCACTGATAATTTCCATTAGCTTGCATATATTAACATAGGCTTTGCATCTAAGTGTTTCAAAACTTTAGTCTCCCAGATATTAATTTAGCACTCTCTGTCATTGTCTTACATTTGCCCAACATATCAGAGCATGTCGTTCTATCTTGGGTTTTTATTCCCTCTCTGAAGAACCGCTACATACACTTGGTCATAATGGGTACAATAGGTTCTAAGATGCTTCCCTCCAGGACCTGACTGGCTGGAAGCTTTAATCTTTAATCTCTTTTCCTTTATTTTCTCTATAATGTGCTTTCTAACTATGTACTTGTATTGGAGTGAAGATAAAATCTCTGCAATTTTGTCCCCGGGGGATGCTGTGTCATCCTCCATACTGTGCCTGTTGACACTACTGTGTCTAAAAATCACAGCACTGTTTGCACCTCTGTAGAACAGCAGAGCCAGCAGGGTGTAGATGTACACACTACATAAATTGTCTCACTGGTGAGGAAAGATGGCTTTTTGTAAATAGGAAGAAGAAGATAAGCACAAAGCAAGAGAGGCTTCCAAAACCTTTAACCCAAGAAAAATATCCGGGATGAAGGAGAAAGGCGTGGGGAACAGTGAAATTAGCCAGGCAAAACTTGTGAAATAGGCTGGCAAGAGACCATTCCTCTTGATGTATCAATCCCTGTGGGCCAATAATGGTTTCCAAATGGTACAAAGCGGTGAGATACTCCCAGGTCTTGTGATTTTTACAGGCAACAGAAGAGATTAATTACTCTAGTTCCTAAGTATTGCAAACATCAGCAGCCTTTCACATGGAGTAGTTTGATACACATACACCACAACGCATGTGCTTCACACTAAACCTGTTTTACATTTTTTCCATGCCAGGAATGAAAATGTGGATGTTGTCTCATATCAGGGTATGCTCCTCTAAAATAATATTAATTATAATAGCCTGAGTAAATAACTCAATTTGATAAAAAGCAATGCCAAATTCTTTCTGGAAATGGCTGCATTTCCAACAAAGTATTAAAGTTGGTGTAAACACAGGAAGAAATTAATTTTTTAAAAAGTAAATTTCATCAACAATCTTGAAGAAAAGATCAACATAGTCCCTCAGAAAGCAAAAATTCATTTCAAATACCATTGACTTGCTTTACACCTTAGACCCTTCATACAATGAACCAAAATGTCTGAAGATTATAATACTATTCTATAAGAGAAAAAGAGAAGTTCATGATTTACCTCAGAGATGATTTTCTTTAGGACTGAGGGCACACTATTTAAGGAGAATGTTCTTTCTTTAGGAAATGCTGGATGCAGTTAGGGTTCAGTGCTTTCAACAAAGTCCAGTGAGTAATGGTTTCAGTCACGACTTCACATTAGATATACCCATTGACCTAAGAAGTTGGCTTTAAATCAGCAGTTTTCTGGATCGTGATTCTAGAAGGGAAGATAGGTCCTACACTAGTATATCTTCAACCTCTGTGCAATATAAATGGTATCCATCAATTCCTGAGAGACATAGGAATTTTGGCAGGAGTATTTTTCAGTGAAATTACCACAAAAAATTAAAAGGTATTCTCTTTGGAGTGGTTTCAAATTTCTTTGGAAAAGAAAACACTGATCCTTCACTAGAGTTTCACTTTAGAGGTACTGATTCTGGGACTAAATGGGAAGAAAGAACTAGAAAGCCACACTTTATAATTTCCAAGCACAAAGACCATCATTCCCTCATGTGGAGTTAGATGTATTAATTCTGTGGGTGTAATTCACAAGGGAGGATGATGGCAAACTATTTGGGGGCTCCCAGTTACTGTTTAAATATTGAATAAGAATACCTATAACATTTCTAAACTAAATGCAATCTATTTCTGTGCCTGTTGGATCCTTCATATTTCAGTCATGATATGAACAAAGTCTGTAAATTCCCAAATGCCAATTCCTATGGATTTTGTCTGTATCTTGGGACACAGTACTAAAGACATTTAAACCAGTAGAAAGGTAATAGGGATTAGGCTTTTTTGGTCTTTTCCAGCCACTATTAGGCAACATACCTTGGCTATGTGAAAAGTAAGATACTTCATTATGACTTTATTTCTTCACATAATTAATTATAAAATTTCTGAAAACCCTTAAACTTATTGGAAGATGAGAACTCATCTAGTTAATGATGGTAGGAGGTGATGGCTGGAGTTGGGGGCATGGTGGGTGGCACATAGAACACATGCTCATGACTCATCCAGTAGAGACCAGCAAATTGAAATTGGAGAGAGAACTAGTTTTTGCAAGAGGAAACAACCTGACAGCAAAGTCAGATAGCCCATTTGACATCTTCACATTACCTGAGCTCCAAGATTGATTTAATTTTAATTCTACTCTAGAATGTGTGTGACAGAGAAGGAAATCTTATAAAAGACCATGTTCAGTTCTATGTTTCAAAGGAAATGCCATAAAAATACACTTCATTTCTTCTAGGAATCCTGAACAAAATCTCAACTATGTTTAATAGGAAACTGACTATATAGCACTTAATAATGAAGCTAAAACTGACCCTACAACAAGGCTAAACCCACTTAAGTTTCAAAAAAACTACTCATCTACTACTCATCATCACTACTGCTGATTTTCTTTTCTATATTTTCTCCAAATCCTTCTCTTGACAATGATCCATATGTTCTCGAGGACAAGAACTCTGTATCAAACTTGTTCCCAACTTTAACAGTGTTGAATGCTGGTTATATTTTTTGAGATCTCATCAAAATATTAGAAAAGGACTTGTCAAGACAATTTTAACATCATCATTGTTAAGAATACAGTGAAAAATCCCTCAGCTCCAATTCAACAAATTAAGCTAAGAAAACAGAACTCATTTACCAGAGTTGACATGGTGTCATAAACACTATAGTAAAAACACTAACAACCTTATTTTAAATTCTTTATATCCTTGTTTGTAAAGACCATACAGTTGACCATTGAACAGCTCTGGGGTTTAGGAACACACTGATCACTCAGCACAGTCAAAAATCCAAGTACAACTTTTGACGCCTCCAAAACTTAACTACTAATAGCCTGCTGTTGTTTGGAAGCTTTACAATAACATAAATAGTCAATTAACACACATTTGCATGTTATATGTATTATAATATATACTGTATTCTTATAATAAAGTAAGCTAGAGAAAAGAAAATGCTATTAAGAAAATCATAGAAAGAGAAAACATATTTACTATGCATTGAGTGGAAGTGGATCATCATAGAAGTCTTCATTCTCATTGTCATCATGTTGAGTAGGCTGAGTAGGTGGAGAAAGAGGAGGGGTTGGTTTTGCTGTCTCATCAGTGGAAAAAATCCACATGTAAGTGGATCCATGCAGCTCAAACCTGTGTTGTTCGAGGATCAATGGTACTCTGAATTTTTATATATCTTGACTAGATACAAGAGGGGGGAACCTCATAACACTTTTCATGTAGACTTTTACCATGAAGAAGAGATTTTTATATCAAGAAATGAGTCAAAAATTATAATGGTGGGATCATAATTGACTCCACTTTTCAATTCTTATTTTTAATTTTATTTGAGAGCTTTCATTTTCTTCAAGATTCCTCCCTTGTCTTTGATGTTTCAAGGCCAGGAAACAGACATCTTTAGACATTCAACTTTGAAGATCAAGAAAACCTACACCTCCCACTGATCTTTCCTTTCCATCTAAGAAATTAGAAAACCCACTGCTGGGAGCCATTCTGTATTCTTTCTTTTCCAAGTAAAAAAAAAAAAAAGTTATGTTTTCATCTCAAAATACAATACACATCTTGTGATTTATCCTTTCTAAGCGTAAAGATTTCTTTATGAGACCTAACCAGAAAATGTGATCCTGCTAAAAATTAGGAAGGTAACTTGACAACTTCCATGCATTATTGCCAGACTTCTGATTGCAAAATCCTATCATTTCAATTATCAGAATTCTCCTTACAACCTTGGGTGCTTTGGGAACAACATCATCAGGAGCAATTAGTGATGAGAAAGGTCTTTTAGAAAGAAGACCATAATGTAATCCAGGGAGACTAAGAAGGTTTGAGGCAATTATGACAGGGTTCTACATATCAATTTGAATACTTTGAATGCAACCAAGAGAATTAGACTCTGATTAATTTACACAGAAGAGGAATTTATTAATATTTGAAAAATCCAGTGGAGCTCACAGAATCAAAGAAGTTGAGGAATGAGGGCTGGTAAAGATAAGAAGTGGGGAATGTCCAGGAGAATGAGTAGCAAGAGTGTTCCAGGGTGCCTTGCTGGGATGCATCAGCTTCAAACATATCCCACCTCTTTGTCATTCTTCTCAAGATTCAGATTCCTGGGGGGAGACATCCGATTGGCCTAGTTTGGGTCATGTGTCTTTCCTTTTACTAGGGGAAACCAGGGCATCTTGATTGATAGTCTCATTAGGAAGAATCCATAGAAGAAGGAAATAGGTAAAAAGGTAATATAAACATGAAAGGAATAAGCAGGGAAAGAGAAAGTAATACTGAAAGTCTTCCTAATTGTATCAGTTTTATGCTGGATGACAAATGACCAAATATAGAAACTTAGAAATATTTATTATGCCCAAGGTTCCATGGGTCTGGAGCCTGAGCATGGCTGAATTGGATCCCTCACAAGGCTACAGTCAAGGTGTCAGCTAGGTTGTTTTCCCTTCCCTTGGAGAGGACTCCAAGCTCATGTCCCCATTTTCTTGCTGGTTACCAATGAAGGAACACACTCACCTCCTGAGGCTGTCCCTTCCTGGCCATGTGGCCCTCTCACATCCCTCCTCACAACATGGCAGCTTCAAGGCCAGCAGAAGAATTTGTCTTCCAGTTACTCAGATGGAGTCTTATATAACATAACCTAATCAAGAGAGGGACTACCCATCACTTCTGCCATGTTCTGTTGGCTAGCTACCAAGTCAACAGCTTCTGCCCACACTCAAAGGAAGGGGACTACACAAGGATCTGGCTCATTCTGGGTCACTTTAGGGTGTGTCTGACAAATCGATGCTCATAATGAAAATCAAACAGAATTCTGATGTGGGAGAACCAAACCCACAACTGTAGTCCTGCAGAAGATGCACTTTCACACCCACCAAGCCAGCCTGGCCCACCCCATGAGTCATAACTTGCTGAACCCTTGGACCCTGGTGACCGCTGACTTTTTGCTGGAGGGTGGCCTGCCAGACTTCTAATACTAGGCACCGGCTTTAGCTCCTTACGCATAGGTGTGGCATATCCATGGTTCTCTAAGAACTACACTAGCAGTCCTGAAGTGGGAAGAAAGATCTCCAAATGGAATCCTCTGGAAATATCCTATCCCATAAAAAATAAAAAGAACAAGTGAACAACACCCACACACATGCACACGCAGACATATACCTCAAGATTGCACAACCCTGTACCTATCTGCAAGTTTTCCATTCAACTCCCAGTGAACCTTTGTATGGCAGGAATAGGCAAAACCCACAAAGTGATGAACAAGTGCCATTTTGTGCTGAAGGCTTTTTGAGTCTGGGGAAGACTGAACACAATTCGCTACAATCATACCTCATTGATAAACATGCTGTGGTGTGCCTGGAAGAAAACAAAAGGAACTTGTTTTACACATAGTTGAGTTTCTAAATACTGGTTTTATGCCATTTGTTTTGACATCTCAAAAACACTGACATTTCATCATATTTAAAATATACTGAAAAGTTAAGCATGCCTCTTTATTCAACATGTCTTTTGAGTAGCAAAGGAAGCGTGTTATTGCAAAACCATTGCAAATCATACGACATAAATGTATATGAAATCCATACACACTGGCAGCTGTACACAGCATCATTACACTATATTGGTGCTATTTCCCCCTCTCGTTCCTCATTCCAAAGCAACTTATATATGTTCAAAAGAGCACAGAAATGTAAAACAGTATGGCTGCTATGGAAAACAGTACCACAATTCTTCAAAAAATTGAAAGTAGAATTTTCATATGATTCAGCAATTACACTTCTGGGCATATACTCCAAAGAATTGAAAACAGGGACTCAGATATTTAAACACTCATGTTCGCAGCAACATTACTGACGATAGCCAGAAGACACAACCGAAGCGTTCATTGATGGAAGAATGAATAAGCAAAATTTAATATAAATACACACATACAGACAAAGTCGAATAATATTCTGCCTTACAAAGGAAATTCTGACACATGCTGCAACATGGAAAGATCCTCTGTGATTCCACTTATGTGAGGTACCTAGCACAGAGTAGTTAAATTCACAGAGACAGAAAGTAGAATGGCGGTTCCCAGGCACTAGGTAGAGGAATGAATTGGCAGTTATTATTTCATGGATACAGAGTTTCAGTCTAGGAAGATGGAAAGAATTCTAGAAATAGATAGTGGGATTGCACAACAGTGTGAATGTACTTGATTCTACAGGACTATAGACTTTTTATTGGGTAAAATGGTAAATTTTATGTTATATATATTTTGCCATAATTTTTTTTTTTAAGAGCACAGGGTTTGAGGAAAAGTATACTGCATTCTGCTCTGGGTTTTATTGCTTTAGCTCTGTGATCTCACTGCTTTCCTTCCTTATCAGTTTAATGACTGGGAAAATTGACCAACCTTCCTCATGGAGTAATGAGAAAATAAAATCTGAAATTTAGAAAAGAACTCAAGGAAGTCAAAAAAGAGAGTCCACTAGATGGTAAGCTCCACAAGATCAGAGACCTGGTCTATCTAACTCAGTGTGGAAGCCCCAGCATTCAGGAAGGTCTTTTTAAAGAAAATACTTTGAAAAAAATAAACTGCTTTTCAACGATTATTTTTTTGTTATTGTTTCTAGAATAATTCCCAATGCATTATTTAAACCAGAAAGGTTGCCCATTTCAGAGGCCCAGCCTTCATCAGGATTCCTCAGTCTCTACCAACACTTCTAACAGGTCTATATGGTGGCCTGATTTTTAAAGTTCATCAACATTTTATGTCTAAGCCCAGTTTCCTCCTTTTATCCTTCCAAACCCTCTTAACACCACCATGCAGTGATTAAGAAGATATACTTTTTCAAATCTTAGGTGAGAGAAATCCTATCAGCATTTCCATAACAATAGATAGACCAGGGACAGCAAGGAAACAGAATCTTTCAATCAACATCCTAGATCTCACACGGGTGCCAGATTCCACCCAGAGGACCATGGAAGAGTGCTTATGTATCAGCTTTCAATATGATCAAATTCTGGCCCTGTGAACTCTGGGGTTGTGCTTCAACATCTCCCTTTGACCTATGATCAATACAGAGCATGAATACTAAGGAAGGAAGGAGCTATCCCTCTGAGTTTGTAAGAGCTAGGATTAGCCAGAGGCTGAGTGAAGGTCCCCCAAAAGCGACTGGCATCTGATAGTCCACAGACTGGCTAGAGTTGGGTACCTCCTGGTTAGGGGTTTTCTACGGAGCTGGGCTTCCCTGCCCGGGGAATGATGGCTCACTCCTTGCCTAGGATCACTAACATTTTTACAAGTTGTTCTTTCTAAAACAAACTTGCAGTAGAAACAGTGATATTTGCACATGAGGCCCACCTAATTCCTCCTCTGGCTTCTTCTAAAGTACATAATGAAATGGAAACTATCTTACTGTAACCCAGACAGGCCTGGAAAGGACTATACATGCCCCAGACCCAGCCCAGTGTCCTAATATCCTAGCAGTCTACCTCTGCAGTAGTTACCACACACTGGCCTCAACCGTAGAACTTTCTGTAATCAAATTCCAACAACAATTGTAGAAGATGCACTCAAAAAGTAGACAGTATCTAGAATATCAGATTGAGTATATGTGTGAGTCAGACACCTTACCAGGTAACTTTGTGAAAGTCACTTTAATATTCTTAGTCTCCATGACTTTATCTTTTCAAAAATGGGTAAAATGATTCCTATCTCATAGAATTATTGTGAGGATTAAATGAGCAATGGATGTAGATGCTGAGCAGAGTCTGGCACATAAAAAACACTCAATAAATGGCAATTGTTATTAGAATAATGATAAATACTAAGAATGAAGCCAATGAAGTTTGAGTATTGGTGGCAACAGCAGAAATTGCTCTCAACCCTAGGGAAGTGAATCTGCCACTCGAGCCCAATTGAACTTTGCTGGAAAACACACAGGAGGGGTGATGGAAGCCCCTCACCTGTGCATTCAGAAACATGCAAGTCTCTTACAGAAGGACAATCAGGCCATTTGTTGTGTGCTCATATTTTCTTCTGCTGCATGTACTGGACAAAGGGCAAGAATGTGCTACTGGGTTGCCATTCTGTTTTTTGGTTTTCCTCAAAATATATGGAAATAGCCCCCATCAAAAACAACTTACTTTGAGGACAGTGGAGTCTGGTCATGCAAATTTTGTGTCTTTGCCCTATTTCTAAACTTGCTCTGCCTGCTTCCATACTTCATCTTCTCTCTCCCCTCACCCAGCTTCTGGCAAGGGTGTTGCCTCAAGTATTAGAACTGATTCATCAAACTGTATGGCGGTAATTTGTGTTTGCCTTTTCTCCCTTACACGGGTCGTTATGCAGCTTGGTGTCCCGAGTTCCAGAGCAGGGCACCAAGAAGGCGTTTGACAAAAGTTAATTAAACACAATTGGGGGAACTAAGGAAGAAACCATCTTTCTATATCATTTCTTCATCTGACAAGGCCCACAGGTCCCTTCTGGCCTCTCTTTGGACACCACTGCTCGGGGACATTGGCAAATGAGCCCCAGCTACACACATTATTTCCTGGAAGTAAATTAGATGATGGCAGCTGGAAGCTGTACTTATTCACTCAGGCCACTAGAATGTCATTTCATAATTTTCCACACACCTTGAGTTCTCTGGAAGGAGAATCATGTACAGGTCTAAGGCCTAACCATCATCATGTTCCTGGAACATTCTGAACATAGTATAGTTTACTATGTTTCAGCAAACAATTATCACAAACTGTGCTTGTTGCCTCTCTGCTCTCCAATCTCCCAGATGTATAATGCCTCCTGGAGAACAAGAAGAGTTTGCCTTTGTGTAAAACATTATTTTTCCTAAATGCTTTTTGGAATTTTGGCATGTTTGATTTAAACAAATGGTCAATTTTTCTGAATGACTATTTCAATTTTGCCCTACAAATAGGTCAGTTGCAAACTTCCAGAATGCATTCAGCAGGCGATTATGCATGTACATATGCAAATATCCAGTCATCCTGGGCTCACAGCCTTTTGTACTCAAGTTCACTTTCACATATCCCATTTTGCTTGTGATCGTCTGTTCTTTCTTGAGCATAGTAAGGTGGTGGAGGCCTGTTGGCTCTTTAGCTTTCTACCTCTTCCACAGTAAATACTGTCCACAGCCCTTTAAAAATAACTGATTGGACAATCTGCACCCTGTCAAGCTGTTTTCCCAATAGATATCTAGGTAATTAAAATCTCCTAGTATATTTAGGTCTTAGTGCTTGAGTGATTCTTCTAGTTGTTAAGGCAATATTTCATCTACTTTCATTAAAGTGGCAGAAGACCCTGAACACAGAGTTCCTTACTGTGAACATCCTGGAATCTATTATTTTTATTCTTTTGAATCCAAGTTTGATCTATGTCAAGGACCAGCAAATGTTTTCTGCAAAGGGCCACACAGTAAATATTTTAGACTCTGTGGGCCAGGTAGTCTCTGTCACACCTATTCACTTCTGCTGTTGGACCATAAAAGTAGCCACAGACAATATACACATGAATGGGTGTGGCTGTGTGCCAATAAAACTTTATCAGCAAAATAGGCAGTCAGATGAATGTGGTCCCCGGGCTGTAGAGGGCTGATCTTTGATCTATGTAATAATGGTACAGATCTGGAGTGTGCAGCAGAGACATCTGTCACTCACTAGTTGTGTAATCTCTGGCCAATTGTTTAACCTCCTTGATCCTCAGTATCTTCCATTGCATAGCCTAACTTGGAGGACAGAGAGGAGGAGGTAGAAAAAGGCCAAATCATGCTGGGACTATCACTGTCCTCTGAAGGAAATTGGGTCTTTATAAAAGGGTTTCACCTAGAGTTATACCATTGAATTTTGCTTCGTAAAATTTGCTCTGATTCAAAATACAGGATTTAATATCCTTACTAAAAGAAAAGATATCCAGTAGTACACTGTGGCAGAACCAGTGAAAATTGAGAAAGCTCTCAACCAGGCTAGTGGTAAGAAAAATGAACAAGAAGTAGATTCTAGGAATATCTAGAAGGAAATTGGCCGTAAAATGACACATGGCCAGTGTGTAGCTATGACCAGGTACAGAGCAAGGTCACCTGTATGCAGAGATAACATACAGGATATTCAGACATTTGTAATTGACCAAAGTCAAAGTACTAAGAAGCCTCACTCAACATCATGCTTCCCAAGTTATTAATTTCCATATGGGCATTCTTACTTACTCTATTAATGCTTGCCAAGACATAAGAAGAGAATATAACAACAACAAAAAAAACAGCATTAGCCACCCTTTATTCATTGCTTAGTATGAACCATGCATTGCTCAATATAATCTTTACCTAAACTCTAAAAGCTCAATAATGCCACCATCACTTCACAGATGGGCACATGAAAGCACAGGGGAGTTTAGTGACTTGCCCAGGTATAACATAACTAAGAAGGGAGGGGACAGAATTAAATTCTAAGGATACTTTGTTTGAGTCCAAAGCCTGTGTTTTTAACCACTGCTCTCTACTGCCTTCCAGTAAGTCACTAATGAAAAGAGCTTGTTTTCAAGAGTCCATGAGACCTGCTGACTTAACTTACTGCTGCTTCTGAAATCTTGCAAGTAGAGCCTTGACACCAATTAGTCCCATGGCTTTAGAAGAGTCAGTCATTACCTATTAGCCTCCATTTGCTCATCTGTAGCTTGCTTGCTATTCCAAACAGTAAAAATTCCATATTCTATCACATTAAAAACCAAAACAAAACTATTCTTATAAATAGTAGGAAAATCAGTGTTAGGTAATTTATTCCACTGTTTCATTGAAACAGAAAATGGAAACGAGGATGTGAAAAATAGGTTAGGAAGTAGCAATTTATCTCTTTCAGTACAATAAAAGTGTCATAAGTTAGAGACAGAAACAACAGCCTCAGGAAGCATTAAGTCAGATGGACGTATTCCTGCAGTACACGCTATTTAGCCTCATTGCCATGATCACATGTCTGCACTGAAAAAAGACAATAGAACCCATAATCAAGAGGAGCATGTTACATGGTTAAATCACAAATAATAAAGAATTATGCACTATTGCAAAGTTTCAAAATGGAAATTAAAGATTTAGACTTTTCAGGCTTTCTCAATATTCTCTTGCAAACCCACGTTTAGCTAAATTAAAAGAGCTTGACAACAAATGGTAGTGTTTTTCTCCAACTACCAATTGGTTATATGTCAGCTCGGCTTTTTAGAACTAAATTACTTTATGAAAAATATTTCTGTGACTTGCTGAGAAAATGCTGCCCAGAAGTTTAACTATAATTCATTTCATATGTGTGTTTGTTTTTAATGTCATAAGGCGGGGAGGAGGTTAGAAAAGGTAGAAGTCAGGAGGTAAAACTGTTCATATTTTATGGTTTCATAAAATGCTGGAATGAGAATTCAAAGCTCAGAGAAGGTTTTAAACTATAACACTTATTTAAAAACAAAATCCCCCCAAAACCTTAAATGTTATGAATCTTAGAACAATCTACCTATATACATGTATATGAGAGATTCATATCTTATAGATACATAAATCATGTACTAAGTGATACATAATATGTGCATGTATATATTGTATAATATTTCATGCATATATACTTTCTAAAATATAATGTGTTTCATATAAATTTTATCAGCTATTGCTATACCAAATATCTATGATCACTCACTTTACTGGGGCACTTAACTTAATTCAAGAGGTATTTTTGAGCAACTAACATGCATCTGGGCTGTGCATCCATTTATTTTGGTATCCTCCCATTTATTTTGGTATCAGCACCCAATTTCCTACTGGGACAGTACCCTTTCCCCACTCTTAGGGCACATATTTGGACAGAGTGTTCGAGATGCAAGTAACAGGAAAACAAAATGGCTCCTCTCAAAGGCAGCACAATCCAGAAGACAAATAAATAAGGTAAATTCAAGAACCACAATCTGATGTGATGGCTGCAGCTGCCAGGCTGTTCCAAACCAGGAGGGGACCTTTACGGGAGGCTATTTATCCCTGCCCAGAGGAAGCAGCTTGCTAACATCCATCCACTGTTCATCATTTCTTCTGAGGGCTCAAGGCTGGATTGGACTGTGATAGAGTGCCAGGTTAGTGTATTTTTCTTCTTGGCATTATGAGAAAAACCATTCTGGAATGGTGTAGCCAACTCATCTCACATTGCTTTTGTCCCTTTACAAAGAAATTATGTAGTGAATGTAGGCATTCACTACATAATCAGGCAATGAAAGATTACAGAGAAACTAATAATTTTCCTGTTGAGACTCTTAAAAAATGTTAACATTTATATGACAACATATGTAAAGTCTACATATTAAAGTAAATGCCACTAGGCTTAAGGCACAAAATTGAAATATCACACACACAAAAATTAAAGCCAATTGCTTGACCCAGTGAGTGAGTTAAGAGTTGTGTTTGGCAAGACAATGGCATGCTTGTAAAGGTAAGATTGTGAGCTTTGCACTCAGAAAGACCTGGGTTCAAATATGAGCTATAGCACTTAAAATATTATTATATATTGACAAATTAGAGTTGTATATATTTATAAGTACAAAGTGGTGCTGTGATTTTAATACAATGCAGAAAGATTGAATTAAGCTAATTAATATATCCATCACTTCAAATATTTAACATTTTGTGTTATGAGAACATTAGAAATTTACTCTCTTAGCAATATTGAAATGTACAGAACTCAATTATCAGGTATAGTCACCATGCTGTGAAATTGTTGTTACATGAACTTAGACAAGTTCCCTAACCTGCCTGAGGCTCAGTTTTGCATTTAAAAATAGGACTAATAATAAAATATTTGTGAGTAGTTGATGAGATGGTATATATCAAACACCTGGCATTGGGTAGGCAAACCCTTTCTGCCCTCTTTGAGTCTGGGGCTGCCTTGAGTGCTAGAAGTTCAGAAGTAAATTGCCGAGAAGCTCCTTGAATAATTTATTATCTTAGAGGAAAATAAGTTTTTCCTGACACATTATTAGAAACCCAACATGGCAACCTCTCTGCCTCCAAAACTATTAGGGCTTGAAATGGGTAAATATTAATACATTTCCTGACTCCTTTTGGCATGCACATCCCATTTATTTTGGTACCAGCACCCCAATTTCCTACTAGGAAAGCACTCTTTCCCCATTCTTAGTCTGCATATTTGGATAGAGTGGATTCGATCCCTTTTTCAGGGGTGGATGGAATGTGACCCAACCAGAGCACTTTATTTCCTTTGCTACCAAGGTTATTTCAGGAATGACCTAACAAGAGGCAATGATAGGCAATGAGGTTTTGTCCAGAATATTGAAAATAGGATTTGAGCTGACAGACCATACTGCTAGAGTTGCTATAGCTATCTTGTCCCTGTGAGGAGATCACCTTTTACAAATAGAGCCAAGACAAGGAAGAAAAACTGAATTGGAGAGAAAAACCATGCCCTGGGTATTCCATTTGAGTTTCTGCATCCAGCTGCACCTACATCTTCCCGTTATATATGAATAAATTCCCTCTCTAGGTTGAGTTGTGTTTCCTGTCACTTGCAACTAGAAGAAACCTATATAACATAGTGCATATATGTCGCATGTCTTCTTTAGTTTACTTTGACAATTCATCTTTACCAATGGGCTGCATGTGGATCAATAAATGTTATATTACTGTAAATTTATGAATAAAGAAGGAATAGTATAGATGCCTTTTTTGTAGGACTTTTAAAACTGAAACAAACAAAACCACCCACTTTTATTTTCAGGTGTAGAAATCAAAATGCAGTTTAAATGGACCTATTTACTAACCAAGAAGTAATTTTAATGGCTAATATCTATTTGTTGGAATTGCTTTTTAAATATGCTATATAAAGTTAATGGTCTAAATCCCATATTCAAGATGGAGGCTGCCATTACAGGAAATTAGGGCATATTAGCAGGAAAATAAAAAGCCCAGTCCTGCAGGTGAGCAAAACGCCCCTTGGAGGCAATATGGGCTTATGAACAAGAAAGTCAGCAAGTATGTAGCTGATTCTAGTAAACTCAGGAGAGAGTGAAGGCCATCCAAATTACCTGCTGAACTCTCAAATACTTGCTTATTCATACATGGTAATTTCGTAGGGTCTTTATGGCAATCTTCTTTCTATCTGTTTGCATTCTTCAATGGTTCTGTCCCTAATCTGCTTCTGGGTTTGTGGAACTTCATGCTAACCAAGTATAAATTAAATCACTTCCTACTTCATACAGCTGGGAGCACAACCTGGAATTTTGGACTCTGAACAGTAAGCAGAGATGACTCTGCTGTCCATGGATGTCCACTGGGGGCATAAATGTGCTTCACTGAACTCTGGAAATACAAAGGATGTGTCCTACAATCACTTCATGTCTTTCTGGAAGGCTCTCCTCCCAGGATGATGATGTCTCTCTCAAGGTTAGCCTTTCAGCTCGGGCCCCAAAAGCCAGCTTATTAAAATAAAACCTCATTATAACCTCAACTCTGGGCTTGTCTTTGATTCTTTACATTGCCATCTTTAACACTTTACTTTCCCTTCACTGTTTTGACATGAGTAGGTCTATTTCTCCCCATCTCCACTGGCCCAACCCTAGACCAAGCCATCATTACCACTCGCCTGGGCTTGTGTAATAGCCATCATTCAAAATGATAAATCAGATCACATCACAATCCTGATTATAACCCTCTTGTAGTATCATGTTTCCCCTTACAAACTATGCAAAGTCCTTTCCAGGCCTCACTGGAATATGCAATCTGGCTCTGGCATAGTCCTGGACTGTCTCCCCCCAACCTCTCTCTCTTCTCCAGGTATGCCAGAACCCTTCTTTTCTTCTGACATAACAAGCTCATTCCTGTGCTAGCACGTTCATTCTTTCTCCTGGATTCCCTTTCTTCAGATCTGCTAACTGCTGGTTTCTTCATATAATTCAGGTCTCAGCTCAAATATCACCTCATCAAAGAGGGTTTCCAGGTCACTCTCCAATTGCTCTCTCATAAACCCCAGTGTTTTCTTTTCTCCATGGATGTACCACTATCTGAAATTATCTTATTCAGCTGTTCTTTAATATTAGCCTTCTACATTAGAATGTAAACTGCGAGGAGCCTGTCATGTTCACCTCTGCATTCCCAAGGCTTATATACTGGTACTTGTAACCAATACAAATGATCCAACACTATTTTCTCCTTCTCACTGATAGAGCTTTAATTTTGTTCCAATGTGCTCCCCTCCTTCTTCACTTGGATAAATCAATTGTTGGCCCATTGTCCTTGTCAGTGTCTGGTATAAGAACAGCCATGATACGTAGGAGCTGGGGAGCTTCTAGGAGGCTCACTTTTTCACAAAAGACACACACATGAAAGATATAGTCTTTGCTGTACCCTGAACTTGGCAAGCCTACATGTAATACCTGGAATCTCAGCAGTCCACATGTGACCACAAAGAAAACGTATCGAGACTGGTAGAATGGAGACAAGGAAGAAATATGGGGTTTTGACAATGTTGTTGAGCCTCCAGACTTCTTATTACATAAGAAAATAATTTCTCTTTATTTTTTCCTGCAACAAAACTTTTAAAAAGGTCTCTATACACCTTCTCAAACCCTTTTCTGCCCTTCACCTTATCCTGAATTTTGTATTTATGATTCTCATGCATGAGTATGTATTTTAATGCATTTAATATATTTAAACATGCATTTGTGCCTAAGATATAATGTTGTTTGCATATTTTAAAATTTTTATAAGGGCATTATAATGTAAATAGTTTTGTCGACTTTTCTTTGTAAACTCATAATTAGGCTTCTCAGATGCATTCATATAAACACAGGTAACTCCAGATCATCTATTTTCATCATGTATACCTGTTTATTATACAGAGCTACCACACCTTATTCATCCTTTCTCCCACTACATTTGAGTTGTTTTTAATTTCTTCCTGTATAAACAAGAAATCTCCTTTTTACATATGTGAGAGTTTATCTAGAGAAGTGTTTTTCAAATATGTGTGACCATCATCCTCAGAAATCAATATATTTTAAGATAAATTTTATGTGTTCACCACACACACACATTTCTGGAAAAATTTTATAAAATGATTATTCTTACACATGTGATGTACTCTGATACTTTCTACTGCTCTCTATTCCATTAAAAGGTGATTTCATAACTAACTAATATGTCAGGCCCCCAAATTGCAAGATTACAGTACTAAAACACACTGGAATATATATCTGGGAGTGCAAATGCTTTCCTAAAGGACTGATGTGTCTTCAAATTTACTAGACATTTATCGAATTATACTTTAAAAAGTTTGTACTAATTGAACTCTCTCCAATTGTATGAAGTCCCTCTTTATTCACATGCTTGCCATTATTTTGCACAGTCAAATTTTTTGTGTAAAATAAATCATTTTACTTTTAATTTACATTTCTCTGCCTATTAATGAGATTGAACATTTTTCCTATATTTGTGAGAAGTTAGGTTTTTCTTTTATATTTGCCTATTCACAGTCATCTATTTTTTATATTGTCTTTTTTATTGATTCTTAGTTTGCTATTTATATATTCTGAATATTAATACCTGTTCATGCATTGCAAATACCTTCTGCCTTTCTGTGGCTTAACATTTTATTTTGTTTGTGATTTACTTTGATTCAAACATTCTGTGCATGTTTATGACCTTTGTTGTTTTAGCCATTTATATTGAGACTCCTAATTATTTACAGGAAGATATTTTAGCAGATTCAGCAGATAATAAACATAAGTTGTTTAAATGAATTAACAAGTGAATAAATAAATGAAATGATTTTACCACAGAAAAAAACAAATACTGATAAACCTCACATTAAATAATCAACATATTAAATAATATAATGTTGAATAGATCTTTTAGAAAATCTATATATTAGAAGGTTATAAGTTACAACAAAGTGAAAACCAAGTGTCTATAATTCATGTTCTGAAATATTATTAAATATGAATGAAAGGAAAAATATCCTTATTCTTAAAAATCCACAGAATTGAGAATTTCTTGCTGATGTGGTGTACATAAATAGTTTCCAACCATTAAATCTTAAATTTCATTGAAAATCAAAATGTTTTATTGCTGTCAATCACTCCAGGACACTTAATTTTTTTTTAACCAACACCTGGGTTGTCTGTGCTGGACTATTCAATAAACAAAAATTACATAAGCTATAATTTTTATACTGTATCACACTAAAAAGGGAGAGGAAAGTGATCTTGCATTCTACAATAGCATGTTGACTTTCACAGACTCAAATATATCAAACACAGAAGACCTGCAAATGAATTAAGCTAAACTTTGTAAGATCACTCTCTAGATTCCTAGACAGTGGGATCATTTCAGGAGGTAAAATGGCTTTTCAACGATGGGAACAGAACTGTCTCAGTCTCCATGCACACAGACTACATGAGGTGATAAAATAGAGCACACACACACACAAAAATGGATATGTCCATTTCACTATCTCTTCTAGAACTCTGTGCATATTTTTTAATCCAGTCACTTTTATCAATTTATAATACTTGTAAATACATGTGAAAGATTACTATCAGATAATATGTTCTTTCCATCAGTTTATTTATAATAGAAAAAGTAATAGCATCTCAGACATCAAACTCTCACACTTTAAAGGGAAAAGAAAAACCTGTTACGGGCACAGCAAGGCAATAGATTTACTTTTTCTCCTTGTTCACCTGTGGAGAATCTTTTTTAGCAGTTCTTTTTCTTCACTCTTCCCCCGCCTCTCAAAGTATGTAACCAAATAGAATCGTTAGAAGCCTAAGGGAAAGTCAGTTCCCATTTCACGGTTTACTTTTCTATATTTTAAGTGGAAACAGATATGTCAGCAATACTTCTGGAACGCACACCATCCCAGATAATGAGTCAGCATTTGCTTTTACAGGGCTCTGATTGCAGAAGGTTCCAAGCGGATCAACTCTTTGGGAGGCTGCAGATTTAATACTTCTAATACTTATCCAACTATAAAGCAAAGGCACAAAAAAATCTTGCCAAATACTTATTTCTCTCCCCTTGTTCAAATGAACTCTTGGAAAGCCATCTACTGGATGAGGGATTGCAGCTACAGTGATAAGTTTCTGCTTGGGTGGTATTCTGGATTGGCCAGTTGTGCTACTTGGCCTATGAGAGGTGATCAGTTGTACAGGGACTTCTCTCCCATTTCTTGTATATATTGTAGCTGAGATAAAGTTTTGGGTCCCCATAAAAAGAATGCTGAAGACTCTTAGAACACTATTATTTTATGGTATATGTATTATTACAGAAATGCACAGACAACAGCTCTATGGTACAGTTCTGTAGATCTAAGTCCAACAGCTTTCCATCATTTCATCCTGTCTCTGTACCCTTCAGTTCAAACTGGTGATGTTTCTGCTGGGGTGACTTATTAGGTCCATGACTCAAAGCCATACTGATTTCCTTATCAACTGGCTCTTTGGCCACACTCTTAGTGTTCTCTTCTGAACAAGCTTTCACATTTTTTGATGGACAAGCTGAGCATTTTCTAAATCTTTAAGTGTTGGTTCCCTTTGGCTTAACAATTCCTTCAATTCATTTTTCTCTTCTCATATTTTGCTACACCTAGTCAGGCAAAAACCAAGCCCCTCCTCAAATACTTTATTTAGAAATCTCTTCAGTTAAATATCCAATTTCATGACTTGCAAGTTCTACCTTCCACAAAACACTAGAGCACAAATGCAATTCAGTGAAGTTTTTTGCCATTTTATAACCAGGAGTGGTCTTCCCTCTGGTTTCCAATGATATTTTCTTCATTTCCATCTGCCACCTCATCATAATGGCCTTTACTATCCATATTTCTACAAACATGCTGTTCATCTGCCACCTCATCATAATGGCCTTTACTATCCATATTTCTACAAACATGCTGTTCATGATTATTTATGTATTTTCAGAAGACAGAAGATTTCTCTATACTTCCCCTCTCTTCTTTCTGATTTCCCACCATAATTGCTCTAACATTCCCTTCATGGCAATCTCAGCTTTTTTTAGAATGCACCTCAAAACTCTTCCAGCCTTTATCCCTTCCCTAGTTCCAAAACCTCTTCCACATTTTTAGGTATTTGTGATAGCCACACCCCATTTTTCAGTACAAACTACTATCATAGTAAGTTCAGGCTGCTATACCAAAATATCATAGACTAGGTGCCTTAAACAACAAACATTCATTTCTCACAGTCCTGAAGGCTGGGAGTCCCAGATTAACAAATCTGTCAGATTTGTTTCTAGGTGAGGATGACTTTCCTAACTTACACACAGTTATCTTCTCACTGTGAGCTCACATGGCCTTTCCTTGGTGCACATGTGTAGAGATAGATTTTTTTCTCTCTCCCTGTTCTTATAAGAGCACTAATCCCATCATGGGGGCCACACCCTTGCAAAATCATCTAAACCTATTATCTCCCATAGGCCCCAACTCCAAATACCATTACAGTGGGGGTTAAGTTTCAGCATCCAAATGTTGGGGAGGAAAAACATTCAATCATAACAATATATAACTTTGTCAATGCATATGGCAATTTTTCCTCTAGTCAACAACTTTTGGGCTTCCAAGTACAAAATTGGGATCATCAATGTGTCCATGGATGTCACGTATTAAAACATACTCCTGTTCAGACATGTATTACATGGACTTTGTGACTAAAAATCTGGTTAAAGTAGAGGCAGGGCCTTCTGTGGTGGCCTCTAAGCAAGAAACATTAACTCATTCAAAGATTTAGTGCTGATAAACTTGTTAAGCCCCTGAAAAGAGTCTCTGGTTAGTATCTACTTTGAATACAACTGGTGCAATTTTCTATGGGGAAAATTCTCCTGAAGATGGCAGCTTTTCACTTACAGGATTCAGTTCATGCTATTCCCTCTCCAGAACACTCTCAGATTTCCCCTCCAAGTGGAAAAACATTTACCTTCACTTAGATCTCTGTTTAGATCTAACCTCCACAGATGCTCCTCCTCTGCGTCCCATGGACTCTGTTCTACCACCATCAGAGTTTACTTTATTTGACCCTTGGCTTGAATGTCTATCCTTCTTAACTATAAGCTTAGGACATCAAAGATTAAATCTCCTCATTCACCACTATATACACAGAAGTAAGCATTGTGCCCAGTGTAGCATAGGGCTGGAAGAGTGAATAACTTGGTGAGTAGGTGAGTCACAGCAAGGTAACAAAGGACTTAGATGTGCCTTGAGAAGCCTGAAGTGAAGCATAGAGGACACTTTGGGCCTTTCAGAGGACTTAGCATCCCAGAGGGTCTGCCCTCCAGATCAGAATGAAGGCCCAAGCAGAGCAAGAGAGAGAGAAACAAAGGATGCCTGTTAGGAGTAGAGCAGCTAAATAGCCACCTCCTCGATCCAGGTTAGAAAGCTTGTGATTATCATGGAGTCCTGACCTTTTATGACTCCCCTCAG